>JADANM010005714.1:1274781-1285892 GCA_026213755.1 Eurema hecabe
AAAAGCTTGTTTTTAAAGATTTTTTTACCTTAATTTATTTTAAACTTGATACATATAAATCAAATGAACCATTTCTTTCGTTACAGAGATCGTTGCCAACATACTTGCAATCGTCCACAGAGACCGTCATGATGTCGCACGAACACCAAATAGCTGTACGAGACAGGTATATAGCTACATTCTTTATAAATGTATTTAAAAAATCAGTTGTCTGGTAAGTCGGTTTACTGACGATAGTCGAACGTGACGTCATAAGAAAGCCTCTCTGACGCTCCTTCCACGCTCTCGCTTGCACTTCAAGTCTTAGATGGAACGCCTCAGAGTGAAGTAACGCCGCATGAGTCGTGTTTTTTTGCGAGCAGCCGGTTTCATCGGATCATAACACAATATCACGTCAAAACTGATAAATATCAGTCTATTACAATAAACTGTTGATGTAAAATAAGGATCTTTTAACTACAGCACTTAGTCAGGGGTGATGCTACTTTAAAAGTCTAAAATTTATATTCATAAATCAGTTAAAATAATAATATAAAATCGTTTTGTAGTTTCGAAATCAAAGCCAGGAAATAATGAAAGTGAATAATATTAATTGTTTTATTTGCAGTTCTTTAACGAGGTGTTCGTTAAAGAACTGCAAATACTGATCTGATGATAATTTTTATCGGTTCAACATGTAGATTATGTATGTATAAGAAATTAAATTGTATTCCACAGTACCAGTCCGTGCGTGGCGCCGCCCTTACCGCCAAAAGCTGCGGCCCCGCCCCCGCGACCACCCCACACGATGCTAGCTCATGGTATATATGCTGTTTCTAATTTTGTATAGTACGCGTCACAAATCTTTAGCGCTGAACGAAACCTGCGCAGAAGTCAAAAATAAGGTATCGAGGTAGCGGTGCGGCGCGCGGGGCGCGTGATCGTCGGGTGCTCGAGCGTTGATTGGTTCCCCAGTCAACAAAGACAAACAAGACTGTCTTTCTCGCACCAATACGTCAATTACGAGCGCGATTCTACCGATGCGCAGCTATTCTCGTCCAGCGCTAAACATAAATGACGCGTACTATACACAATCATCATGAATATACTATATTAAAATTCAATTTTTTTTAACATAACTTGTTTTTACAGGTATTCAAGATGACATCTCTCAAGATAAACCAAGCGTTTTACGAAGCAAACCGAAACTACCCGCCACTTCTAACTTAGCTAGAAACGACTCACTTAGTTCACTCAGCTTAGACTCTTTCGGGTCCACAGACAGAGAGATATTCGAAGAAACAGTAAAAGCTGGTTTATCAAGTGTCAACCCGAGAGCTCAATTTACACTGGACAGCCACAAGAACAAAGCTCATTCCGTAGAGAGGCCCATAGAAACGACCAAACATACAAGACACCACAAGTCTCTAGACCGAAGCGATAAAATAACCCAACATAAAGCGAAAGCTAAAGATCCAGAATTTGAAAGGAATTTGGCTTCGGGAGTGTACAGTATCAAGCCGGACAGCAAGAAGAGATTGGACCAAGAGCTAGCGATGAATAGGAGTCCATACTTTGGTGAAAGCTCTGGACTGACGAGGCAAAGGTTGTCCAGGTACTATGACGATGGACCACCGAGCTTGCCAGCCAGGATAGAAGACAGACGGCTGGATAGGAGCAATTCTCTGAGCTCATTGAGTAATGACTCCTTCGGGTCCACCGATAAGGAAGTGTTCGAGAGATGCGTTCGCATGGGTATGGCTAAGCCCAAAAAACAGAATGAAAAGCTACGCGTACGAAGCGACGATAGACTCGAAGTACGGGAATCCAGACGAAGGAAGAAGGAGAAAACCCAAGGCGCGCTAGACAAGATGGTCGGAGAGGAGTATTCTAAAGATAGGGCTATTCTAGAGGAGGTCATCGCCCGTGGAGCGGGGGAGTTGAAGAAGGGAGGCGAGGGGGGGAAAGAGGATAAACAGTCAAAAAACGTTCCGGCGCCGTCTGCGGTACTCGCGGCCGTAGACGCGCGCGCAAGCACCGCGCGAGGCACTGGCTCTGACACCGACATTAATACCGACGCCGTCGACATTAACGCAGACATCGTCGACATTAATACCGACACGGAAACCGACACCTTCCCCAAACGCAACGAAATGCCCACCGTGCACTCAGCGAACACGACCATAGACTCCATAGAGTGCGACATAGATAGGTCCAACGAGTGTCTCGCCCCCAAATCCGTCAACACCACCATAGAGTCGGAGAAAGACGAGCTCAACAGATCGAACGAGTCCTACGCCGATGTTCTAGATGGTTCCTGGAGCGATGACTCTAACAGGGAATACGGAGGAACCCTAACGCGCAAAAACAAGCACAAGTTCGAGTGGACGGATATTAAGTGCGAAGTTGATAAACACGAGGAAACATCAAGACACGACACATGGAACGATAACACGTGCCCCGATGACGTCACGTTCCCAACTATCAGCGGCTCCGTACATCTCATCTCGTCGATCAAAAGTGAGTTAGGCGACACAGCGGCGGCCTTACCGGATCTGTTGGAAAAAAGCGATGTACCGAACTTGTTCTCTGGACCTGACCTCACTGATAAACTCGGAGTGGATAGTGATGACGCTAAAAGTGATAAGGTTTTGCTCGATGATATCCCAGAGCCAAGTTTCACGTCACTTACCGATGACGGTGAACAAAAGTTTGACTCTCTAATGGCGTCTGCTATTGAAAAGGAAGCGGCTAGGTTAGCTGCGCAGTTAAAAATATCTATGGAAAATAGTGCCACTTCTCTTACGTCTCTTGACTTGGATAATGTCAAACCGCCACCAAATTTGGGCAGTCTCTTATCTCTAAGTGCTTCTGGACAGTGGGAAGAGTCTCAAAGTAAAAAGAATCAAAAGAGTAGGAAAAAATCTCTTCCCGTCACATCGATGGTGAAGCGAGCGCTCAGCAACTCCCACCATCAAGGAAGCTCCGAATATTTGGACAGCAACCCTGTTAGTTTTCTCGAAAACGTTAAACCGCCTTCAGAAATGGAAAATTTAGATATGGAGGGAAGCATGATATCTGTATCGAGTATTGTATCAGAAGTTGCCGATGCTAAAGAAAAAACAACAGTAGTCTTTGACTTCAAACAACCCGTTCAAGACTTCCCGCTATGTACCACTTTTACTAACGTCTTCCACGACTTAGATAAAGTCAATCCGCCATCATTATTCGACGAGATGGTCGAATCCACTTTAGAATTGGAACCTACAACCGCCCAACAGGTAGACGATTGTGAATCTACCCTTAACGTAGTCACAGATTTACCCTCAGGCTCAGAAAACTGCACCCCTCTTATGTCCGATATCAGTAGCGTAGAATCAACCCCAAAAAGACAACGCGACAAATACTTAACGCCTAAAGAAAAGCGCAACGTCGCCAAAAACAGATATCAAACGTACACAATAAAAGACACTTCACACGACGAAGTGACGATAGAAGTGGATGAATCGGAGGAGTTTCTCACTTGGACGAAGTCGGAGAGCGATCGGTCTGATGAGTACGTTACAGCGAATTCTGAGTCGCGGTCTAAAAAGCGTGTGAGTGCGAAACAACGGCGGTTGGAGGATCGAGCTAGGTACCAAACGCAAACCGTCGACATACACAACATTCCGCACGATAACATCGCCCCAGACCCGCATTTGGAAAGCTTAAAACAGCGTTTAGCTGCTAAAAAAACGATAAAACAGAAACGCATAGAAGACGCCGAAAGATTCAGAACGAGAACTCTCAGCGAAGACATTCCGCCATCACCTACCTTTGTGACTAAAGACGCCAACTTCGAAAATGTTGAAACTACAACAGGCTATGACAGCTTATCGTCCAACGAACTCAATCATCAACAGATCCATGATGATAAACATACGGATGATGTGTTCAGAGACGGGGATAGCGGTCACAACGAAGATGACTTCGAACTAAATTCAACACAGCTGAAAACCTACACGAAAAGCTTCAGAAACTATCTGCCCGTTATAGAGAGTCCCGCGGCTGTAGATATGTGTGTAGTCAACAATTTGAAGAACATAGAAATGACTGCATCATACAAACGCGCGCGGACCGACGTACAAAATCCTAGTACGAGTGATTTCGCGAGCTTCGAAGGCGATAGCAATTCCGAGGACAAAGCTCATTCAGAATCTGATAACGAAACGAACATTGCGCCGAAGCCTAAAATAGTAAAGCCAGAATATAAAAGGGATAACAGTTTGGACTCCAACGAGTCGTTGGAAAGGGAACAGGAGGCTCCTAAAGCTGTCAGAGGCAGGAAAAAAGCTGCCTACGTGTCACCGTACAGGCGCAACCCACCGCCACCCAAGAAACCCACGCCTCAAGTTAAAAACGTTCCAAAAACTAGTGTCGCGAAAGCTCCCACAGCTGCAACACCCAAAACGAACTTAACTAGACCAGCTAAAACTCCTCCTAAGGCGACCAGCGCTAACTCGTCTCCCAAAAAATCAGCTCCAACAAAATTGACTAAAACAACTCAGAAAACTATTTCCATCCCGCCTACTTCCAGTAAACCTATACCGCTAGTGCGACAAGGAACGTTTACGAAGGAAGAAAGCTCAGTGCCGCCTAAAAACCTCCCAGTACCAGACACGAAAGTCGCCACCCCTCGGGGCCCTACTTCTCCAGTCAAAACGTTCGCGAACACCTCCCCATCCAGGCTACCCCAGTTCAGTCGCACTAGACCACCCATGGCCAAAACTACAAACGTCCCCAAACAGACCAAAACTTCAATTAAACGTTCCTCGGAATCAGCTATGAAGAATTCACCCTCAAACCACAGCTTACAAAGCAACGACAGCGGCAAAACTATAGTCTTAGCGCGTGGCTCTCGCCAAGGCAGCACTTCGAGCGTCAACTCAATATCCTCCCCCAAATCCAAGGACGTGGAAAGCAAAATCGCTAATCTATGGAAGAAGGTGGAGCAAACCAAGAAACTACCCGCAAAGAGCGAGAAGAAAGTTTACATAGAAAGTGATAAAACGGAGACGCCAAAATTGATAAGAAGTTCGACATTCGAGGGACAGCCGAAGCAGGCTGTGACTACAGCTACCAAACAAAAGTCTGCCATCGGTATCAGAGTATCTCAAATACCGAGTCTCAGACCTAAATCGACTCCAGCCGCAAAACCAGCTCCAAGCAGTACCAAAAAACCAGCAACCAGAGGATTTATTAGAAAACCAAGCGGCCAAATTGCCTCTTAGATGAACCAGTAATCAAGGAATTAAAACCGTCCCAGGTTTAACTAACATTCAACGAATCGTTTGGACGGCCACGTGCAATATTGACCTAAAACAGACAAGACTTAGATTAATCATTAACGTTATCAATAATCAACACAGTACCGAATATATGATTGTTGATTTTATTATAAAACTTCAGATCACTTGTAGGTCTATCTAAAATCAGATTTTTAAAGAGTTGATTTTCTCTATTTATTTATATATTATATGTATATCTGTTGCATTTATTCAACTAGTTTAAACTTCAAAGACAGAGGGTAGTTTTAAGTATTTCATAACGTAAGCGTCACAATATTTCCAGAATTTTCTAGCATCAAACTTATTCAAATATATAAAATTCGGGCGTTTAATGACATTTCGCGGAATAAGATGTGCTTATGAGCCGCTGAAATGTTCGTAACATCATATTGTACATAACTCGCTTCATATCTTAGTTAAGGTTACCATTTTACATATTTGTATATTTTTCATAATTATTCATAATAATATAGTAAGGGTCACATCGTATCGGAGTAAAAATGCCGGCATATTGAGTTATGTCATGAATTTTTACGTCTAGTCAGTTCTTAGTTAAGCGAGGGTAGTTTGAAATTGGCTTATGAATTTTTGTAAAGCATTTTGTATTCTCTTTTTTTTTCGATTCAGCTTTTGCAACGGAGATAATTTTGGAATATGCTTTTTATAAAATTGTGTGGATTGGTTAACGGATGGTCTGCCTCGCTTCCAAAATATTTCGAAAGTCAATTTTGAAAAGCTATTACAACTAGAATGAGATTAGCTTCCATATATCCATGCTGTATCATGGTCTAGTACTGATTCCTGTATTAGTATTTTTATAAATTAGCTTACATTAGTTTGGTATCAAACATGGTGTTTACGTTATGTGAAGCCAGCTAGCTAATTATATAGTCTGTACGTTGCGTATTTGATGGAAATAAATCAAATTTAAACTAAATGCAGTTTTATTTTTATTACCACGAATTCTTACAACAGAAGAAAAAAACAACATTCACTGAAAATATAATATTTATTTAATAAAATTTATTACACTTTACAATGAATATGAGATCGCTTTGATACATAATTTGACCTAATCTTAACTTATAATACTGTTTTCTCTTTATAAATAACTTAAAAGATTTGTACTTCAAATAATAGACAAATTATTCTATGAAAAATAATAATTTACAGAGACTTTATGGTATGATGACGTTTTAGTCTATACACATTTTAAATGCGCCATTTGCATTCTAACCCTATCTTTTATAAACAAGAATAATTTATTTTCGAAATTAATCCAAGCCATATATAACATATATTAAATATACGTCGCAGCTCTAATTTTGCATATTTAAAATTTTTATATAGTATTTCACATTTTGCCAATTATGACCGATATCTTAAATTAATAAATCTAAAGTATTTGCTTCTGTAACAAAAATTGAGTCGTTAAAAACTATACATAGAATATTATTTATAATAAGTCATTCTAGAAAACTAAAAACAACATTTTATTATCTGTATTTTTTAATGTCAATTTTGTCCCCAAAACCAGATAAACATTCATCTAATTTTATACATATTATAAAAATAACGGCGTCATATATTTATACACATAATAATTTAAGTTAAACTTAAAACATGACTTTACACATTAATTTTTTCATAGAATATCAAATATTCAATTGTGTCAATATGTATAATCTGTGACTTATAAATGTCAATGTGATTTCCCGCCGAAACGGGAAACAAGCTTTAACATAAATATGCGTTAATCTTAGTGTTCATCATCAGAAGCGTCGTGCATGTCAGCCGGTCTCGAATCTTGGACTGTTTTAAAATTTGCCAGCACTTCGAAATGCGTGTTTAGCGAGTGGGGGGAAGTCCCGTCGTCGTGTAGATAGCGGTCAATCTGTTATATTTAATATCATTTGTATCACAAGTAATTACACAATCTATACCTGTTACATAATTACTTTGTATTCCTATGATGTTATAAAAAGTGAACTTTGTAGTACCTTCCCCTTCAGTCACTGCTTCTCCCCCATATCGGGAACCCACTAATGGCGCCCCACGTCTAGAACCCATTCAAACTCGCCACACCTATAACCCACTCAAACCACCATATCTGCAACCCAAATACACTCCCCACTTCTGCAACCCACTTATCCCCCCCTTTTTAACATGGTCAAATACATACTACTACAGTCCCAGGGTAGAACTGAAGGTTAGGTCGGACTTTCCACCGACTAAAACCCCACGGTTTTTCTTCAAAGCGCTACATGACGATCACGATCACAAGAACACACTCGTGACAACGCGAGTGCTCATTGGCGGCGCTGATCACTTAACATCAGGTGACGCGCTTGCTCGTTTGCCCCCTATTATATAAAAAAAAAGAACAACCCACTACAGCGCACCCGGCCTCACCTTGGCCCCCAGCTTGTGCAGCAGCGAGGTGAAGGCCCGCTCCTCGCGCCCGATCCAGGGCCGGCCCTCGTCCGCCACCTGGTACGGGCTCACGTGCACGTACACGCGCACGTCTGCGGAGCGCACCGCAATATATTTACACCATCTATACTGATATATAAAGCTGAAGAGTTTGTTTGTTTGTTTGTTTGAACGCGCTAATCTCAGGAACTACTGGTTCGAATTGAAAAATTCTTTTCTTATTAATAATAATAATAATTTATTTCCATAATAAGGTGATTTACAAAATATTTTACCCAGGCTCCCAAGATAGTAAATACTGTTTTTCAGGAGCCTGTTTTTATCCAATCATGACACACATACGGCACCGACACAATACGTTCAGATTTACAATATGTTACATATAAAAATTCATTTACAATTATTGAATAGACAATTTATCGAGTAAGGCTTTAGGCTACATAACATCACGTTGCGGCTAATATGAGCGAAGAAATAATGGAAAAACAAATCAACGGGGACGAAGTCGCGAGTAACAGCTAGTTATTCAATATATACAAATACAAATAGTAGAGAAACGTGTTTATTATTTATATGTGTAGGCTGAAATTTGTCTGAACAAAAATGTATAAAACCATGTGAAAATCTAAGCGTAATTAATAATGTATAATTTTGTTACTAAAAAGTTTATCTTGTTTATTTTTATGAGAGCTATCAAATCGAAATTAGCAAATTTATATTATTGTATAAATATAATGCAATACATAAACTTCTACTGATAGAGTGAATGAACTAAAGTGTCATGAGATTTTAGAGGACACTCATAAGTGTAACGTTACAAGTATTAAACGCCAAATGTCAAGTGCCAAGTGCCGAATGTAACGTGTCAAGTGCCAAATGTAATGTCAAGTGCCAAATCTAAAGTGTCAAGTGCCAAAAGTAAAGTGTCAAGTGGCCAATGTAAAGTGTAAAGAGCACTGACTGAGTCTGGTGAGCGTCTCGAGCAGGCTGCGCGCCGTGATCCAGGTGTTCTTGCCGCCCGCGTGCCCGCCGTCCACCCACCACATCGCCTCCACGCGCTCTATGAACCTGCACCGTACAAACTACCATCAAATTGTAACCTCACCACTAGGGAATCTATACATATAATACAAAAAAATGCGAGTCGCTGTCTGTACATGGAAGATATATGAGAAAAAAATATTATAGGAGACCTGTATTAACGCAATAGAACCCAAAACAATGATTTTTTGGAATTATTGTCTGTTTGTCTGTTTGTTTGTGCAAGCTAATCTCAGATACGGCTTATCCTATCTATATGGGGTTTTCAATGATATTTTGTGGAAAGCTTCCCTTAACATTTAGTGTTTAATTCATGTCAATCGGTTGATAAATAAAAAGTTATGACAATTTAAAGAATCACGTTGAACTTGCTGAACGTTTGATGGCGCGGGTTAGGTATTTTAAAACATGCTGCCCAAAGTCACTTTTCTACGCGGGCGAAGTCGCGGGCACAGCTAGTTAAAAATAAAATTGTCGCCCAATGGATAAAATGTTACCTAGCACCCACTTCCGCTTTATTAGGGAAGTCAGTTAACTCCTAAGTATTTAATAAAAAAAACATCTAAACAAAATTATGAATTTTGTCATGAAAATCAAACATGTTTAAATGGCTTACTGTAAGACCGATTTTCAAGTACGTTAGTAAGTAGTTTTAAAGTGAATATCATCGCCAAGTAAGAGGCACCGGAGTCTTGCATATTCTTCTTTACTCCTTTCCTTTGCCTTTTCTTAAATTCTGGCAACTCATTTGAGCCGTTCTTTATTTTAATGTTTTATTCAATCGGCCTATTCGAATTAATAATAATAATAATTTATTTGTCATAAAATCATTTAAACATTTACAATTTAAGTGATCACCCGACTACTAAACTAGTATAAAATACTGTGTCTCAGCAGTCGGGTTCTTCCCAATGTGATTAATTGGTTCAAGCCTTGTCAGATCTTTGAACATACATACAATAGTGAAGTTAAAATGCTAATAATGAGGCAATATCTAAACGTACCTGCACATATGCTTATCCCAAGGAGTCAGGGTCTTGGTGTAATGGAACTCGTAGATGAGCTGGTTGAGCACCACGCAGCCCTTGCTGAAGCCCACCAAGCTCAGCTTGCTCTCGTCCAGAGCTAGGCTTTCCCGCCACCAGAGGCACCTACCAACACTAGTTTATATAATAATAATCAATAATAATCATTTATTTTCTCTTAACAAAGGCAACATCAATATCACACACACATTAACAGAAATAACAACAAAAAAAAAATACATTTGTAAGAGACTGGAGTCCATACTAGGAACAAACCTGTGTTACGGAACTCCAGGCTCCCACCTAAGACTAAGGACATTTATTTTTTCATCAATGAATTGGTGTTGTGTATGTGGTTGTGTGTATGTGTTAGTGTATATGAATTAGTGTCAGTTAGTGTGTGTTATTGTAAGATAATTCAGTGCAAAGATAATTTTTCAGTCGAGTCATAATATAACTAGTGACTAGACTGATGATGGCTGACTAGACTAGATGACTGACCCCAAAGGACTGAGGGGTCAGTCATCTACTTACAAATCACTGTTTCAATTCACACTCCCACAAAAAAGCTTGACAAAAAAAATTGCTTTAAAGTTGGATCAAACTGCACACGAAGTGCAAAATTAATTTAAAATCGGTTCAGTAGTTTAGGAGTCATTCGCGGACAAACAACGTGACACGTAATTTATATATGTTAAGGTAAGATATATACACATTACACATCAGTAATAAAGTCTTAAGTTTTCAAAGACTTAAGACTTGAGAGCTACTGTTCTGCTGTACCGATTTTAATGAATTTCTTTTGCTACTCTTCTTGGTACCTCAGTAGTAACAGAATATTGATAAAACATATCAAGGTTTTGCGCAAATTAAGACCCCGTACAGTTCATGAACAATAATCGAGCATATAACTACGTTTTTAATGGAGGAAGGAGGGGAAGGAGTGACTGTATCCTTCCTCTGAACCAAGAATCAAACGATACTCCTTAATCAAAAAGACAAATTTGATAAATATAACTTATTACAAGCTTAGCTAAGCTAAGCTATATATATGTATACATCACTAACCTAACATGACTGTTCAAACCTGAAAACCTAACATTAAAAATGCATATATACGGTCCAATTGAGAAACCTCCTCCTTTCTTGAAGTCGGTTAAAAAGGCGACCACATTTAATTATTTATTACAGACAATTCGTTTTGCGTTTGTCCTTTCTTAATTTTAAAACACATAATGACACGTTTCTTTGTATAAAATTCCAGTAAGTTCTCAAGTTTAAAGGAGTCACCTTATTTTCAGGTCAT
>JADANM010005714.1:1319335-1338766 GCA_026213755.1 Eurema hecabe
CTTTTAAAGCTTGTTCCAGTTCGAGTAACCTTTCATAAGATGATAGGATTCGTACGTTATATGTGGCTATGTATAAACGAGTGGTTGTGTTTTTGCTGGTAAAGTTCGGTTTGGATGTTGTATAGTTCCTTGGAGGGTTATGGTCGTAATTTCCCGCAATGACCGGTTGTATTGGGAAATATGATTTGTGCTGTAAATGATTTGGTGCGTTATGTTTATTTTTATTCGGGGGAAGCCTTCGTGCTAGTTGCTAATTATTTTTGTTGTTATTGCTTTTTAGATTAGATGTGGTTTAAGAGCTTTTGTTCTCGAGAAAGTTTAAAATTCCAGGTTTCGATACTCCTTCTGAAAAACTAGATGATCTTTGGGTAGTATGTGTAATGTAGGTTTTATTTCTTTTGGTTGTTTGATGTTTTTTCGGGTTGTTTCCGGCTTGTACATTGTTTTCTGGGGAATTAGAGAAGGTTCTTTTGTTGTTACCGGGTTTGTAGTTAGAGTTTTGCTTGCTGAATTACCCATTAAAAATGTTAAAATATATAATAAAAAATATAACAAATAAAAATGTATTAGTTTAAAATCTTTATTACACTATCTCTCAGTCTTTAAATCAATATTACAATATTTACATTGACTTCATTATATTCACAGCATTCCTTAATATACATGTACATATATTTATCTGTAATATTCAACACAACCATATAAAATCAATTTAGTTATCTTTAAGTGATTTAATCATTTTCTACTGCAAATTTGTTTAATGATTTTTACTCTAAAACATTTAAAGCAACATTGGTTAAACAAGAAAAGGTACAGAAATGTACATTACACTTTTTATAATACACATAAAAAAATAGATACTAAATTTTATGCTATAAATAGATACAGACATTACTATATTCGAGTTTTTTATGTACCAAATACTAAAATTACTTAAATATTATTGAATGGTGAGAGAATATGTAATTTTGTTATTGGTTTGGAAAAACCTTGAAGATAAAGGTTTTATTTCCATTGCATTAAACTGTGACTAATAGTAAATATAATTAAAATTATATTAAAATATATGTTTATATAAAAAATTAAACTTGTAACTGCATTTGGAAACTGTCAAAAGGTCCATATAAAATTAAATTTTATGGATAAAGAATACATAACATGGGGGACAATATTTTCGGTTATAACACTGTTAGTATTTTTGGATAAGTATTAAGCATTCTTTTGACATATATTAGGACACAAATGCGTATAACGTCTAATATTATTTCTCTCATTCTGTCCAACTAAGTTTCTCTTGCCTGTCATTAACCACTCATCAGACCCATCACAACAGTCACAGATACCGTCATTGAGCAGTCCCGAAGGTATTGAGTTTATAGATGACTTAGGAAATTGAGTATCACAGTAAAATACACCAGATGGACAAGCAGTTGTACTGGGCTCGTCTGTTCCATCGTCACAGTCGCAGAAATCGTCATTAACATACTCAAATGGAATGTGTTGCTCTGAATTTCGACATTTAAACTCATTTTTTGTATTCGGCCTGTAATCCTTCACCTGGGAGAAGTAAACACCGCGTATAACACCATTGTCGTTTATGTATTTATCGTGCTCTGAACGCACATGAACCAACTGTTTCGCTTTCACCTGGTCCAATACAGCTATTAGTCTATTACTGCTACTGGTCTCTGATGTAATTGTAAGAAAAAAGTATAATTGATAAAGTATGAAACAGCTTGCCGTAACCGCAGTCATAAGCACGACATTTTTCTTCTTCTTTAAGGCTCCTAACATCTTAGAATTATGAATAACTTGTCTATGTTTAAGATAAGTATTGATAATTATCACATAAAGATGTCTTTTGGATTCTGTCTTCTGATAAGATTTCTTATTTATTACAGCAGAATGTAAATTGTAAACATTTCGACTAGCCAACGGATTATGCCGACTGTCACTGTCACAAGTCACAAAACAAATTTGTAGACAGAGAAAACTATTTTACTCAATAGTTTTCTCCGCCTACGATATAATAAGATAAACAAACTCTCCATGTTGAACCTAAAATTTATGAACTTTATTTATATATGAACTTTCGATATTAATTAATACCACAGTATCGAGTAGTATTTTCAGTCTGTAGAAAATACAGTTGACAGTTAAAGAAATTATAAAAATATGTCAAAATCAGCCCCAAATTTCTACTCTAGGGTGTTCAATCAAGTATTCCATTGAAATAATAAACAATATGTAAAGTTTTGATTGAAACGGTGTCCACAATGAGTTACCTAACTGTCGATGGCCCAAAGCCTTCGACGAGTTCAGATAAGACGTCTGAGGAGGGAGACAATGAAGATCTGGAGGTAATCATTATACTAGTTTATTCCTTATTTAAGATTTAAAATTAGTATATTTTTAATAATAGTTGCTTATAGTTGCTGTTAATATTATCTCATCATATATACACTGAATTATAGCTATCATATGCATACAATACTTTTGAAATATAATGACCTTCTAGGTAATATAATTTGTAAATTTAATACAATTTAGTATATTTGTACTATCTGTGCTAATAAGTTGTTTAGCACACGCCTGCTAAATTTTATATGCGTCTTTCAAACAACAAGGATTATTTAATTTCACTCTTATATTCAAAACTTATTATGTTTGTAAGTGAAATTGTACTTATTTGTAAGTTTTTATATTCAGACTTGCATATGCTATATAAGAAAATGTTTTCTTGTATTCCAGGTAGACAATTCAAAGAGTGTGTTGCTTAAAATAGCTAATCTCTATGCAGAACAGTTGATGAGTGATCTCATTCTAGAAGTAGGAGGAGTCAGCTATACCGCACATAGACTTATACTATGTGCTAGCAGTGAAGTATTTCAGGTATCTACATTTCTAAATATGTTAAATTATCTTTGTTATACATCTATGGATCAATGGCAGTAGCTGAAAAGCTATAAGCTGGATAATTGTGATATAAGTAGAATTTGTTACTTAAATTTTTTTTTATTATACATATGTTCAAATATTTGAGTTTTCTCATGCTATTCTTTTATAATGAAAAATAAATCACTTCTTCATACAATTTTACCATTAGTTTACTGTTACCTATTTAAATATTGTATCTGTAGTCAAATACAATTATTAAACGCCAGCCTTTCATAAGATAGTAATAATACCACCGAAAAAGTAAAAAATAAAAATATTCGCTAGTTTTTTTTATTGCTTAATATAGTGTAAAAAGTTTATATATCAATCTCAATATTTCAGGTAATGTTAATGAACAGAGAGTGGAGTGAATGGAGGGAGAGCCGTATTGTTCTGCAAGAGACTCCTGCAGCTGCTAGCGTATTTCCACATTTTCTTAAGTAAGACATTATACTCCATAATAAAACATGACCCCCCTTTCAACGATTTTTTCCAGTATTATATTATTAATATAATTATATTATGAAATATTATAAACGCAAAAGTATCTGTCTGGCTGTCTTGCTTTCACACCAAAACAATTGGACCGATTGTAATTCAATCTGAGAAAGGACATGGGCTACTTTTTATTAGCCATTTTATATATTTTTACCATATGATATTATTGGATCATATTATGGATTTAATAAGACAATAAACAAAGTGGGGTTTCGGTCTGTCATTACCTGTGGTCCTTTGAGGAATCTTAACACTTTAAAAATGACAGATTGTACAAGTCTTATACAAGAATAATGTTCAAAAATTATAACTAATATCTGCAGTTTGCATTGAAACAAACAAGTCAATTAACTTTATATATGTATTAGTATATATTTTTTGTTAAATGTAAAACATAAGAAAGTCTTATTTACTGCATTTTTACTTGCAGGTATTTTTACACTGGACAAATTAAAATATCTTACCAGACGGTCCTGCCTGTACTGTCACTTGCCGATAAATATAATGTAAAGGTAAGAATATTGAAAACTTCTGTTATTTATTTCTAGCCGTTTTAAAGATGTAAGCATATATAGGGACATATAAAAGAAAGCGCCTTTTTATACTTTGTAATGATTGTATAGGTCGTGTCACGAATCTTTAGCGCTGAACGAAACCTGCGCAGCAGTCAAAAATAAGGTATCGAGGGGACGTCGCGGCGCGCGGGGCGCGTGATCGTCGGGTGCGCGAGCGTTGATTGGTTGTCCCAGTCGTGTTGTCTTTGAGCACCAATACGTCAATTACGAGCGCGAATATACCGATGAGAAGCTATTCTCGTCCAGCGCTAAACATTCGTGACGCGACCTATATTTTACTTGCGTAGAAGATATAATTTCGAAAATTTGCAGTGTGCATAAAGATACATGACCTTATATGTTTGCCTTTGTCTTTTCCAGTATGTGTTCTGTAATACTATAAGTGCAGTAATTTATTTTTTATATCTTTTTTCAGGATCTAGTAACCCTATGTCTGGACTATATGTCACAGCATATAGCGTTAGCAGCTAAACGCGGACAGCTTATAGCTTGGATGCAGTACACTATGGCTTGTGGTCATAACGAGGTGGCTAGGGTATGTAGTTCTATGTGTATCGCTTAGATGTATATCCCAATTGTTTTATATGTTGTATATCTTAAGGAGCTCAATTTATACTTGTAGTATTCCCTATTTTTTTTTATTAGCCGCCCAGTGGTTTTATCTTCATTTATGCATATATTAGGTTTATAAACCTTCCTCTTAAATATCATAATGAAAAGCCGCTTTGTTTTATACTATGTATGCAATGATTGTTTTATACATATATTCATAATGGAGTTCTACCTATATTTGTAGAGTAGTATTTTGCTTTTTCTTATAGGTACTAAAATATGTAGATTACTAAAAAAGCACAATTTATTATTGTATTATTATAATATAAGTATGATACGCCCTTTTTTTTTTTTTTTTTAAGTGGGGAAATCCTCATAGGATACCCATGGTCCTCGGGGAAGGGCCACGGGTTATGTCGGACTTCTACCGACCAAAACCCCACTCTTCGTAATCGCTCTGCCGCAGTGAGTGGGGATCACGAAGTATGATACGCCCTGCTATACATCTAAGTTTGCCTAGCAGAAATTCTATTTAGTAATAGGGATGTATTTTGTATGTTTACAAATTTTTGATAGTTTATATATTGTTTTGGTTAATATGAGTAATGACTTATAGAAGTGACTTATACATGATGATGATGGTCATATACCATGTATCTAATGTGCAGGGTTGCCAGAACTTTGTGAAATGGAACATGGAGTGGGTGTGGTCGGAGGCGGAGCTGGTGGAGCTGGAGGACGAGACGCTGCTGCTGATGCTGCAGCAGAGCGACCTGGTGCTGCACAACGAGATGACGCTGTTCAGGTCTGTGCAGTAGTGTATAGTACGCGTCACGAATCTTTAGCGCTGACCGAAACCTGCGCAGAAGTCAAAAATAAGGTATCGAGGTAACGGCGCGGCGTTGAATGGTTGTCCCAGTCGTGTTGTCTTTCTCGCACCAATACGTCAATTACGAGCGCGATTCTACCGATGCGCAGCTATTCTCGTCCAGCGCTAAACATAAATGACGCGTACTATAGTTGACGATCTGACGGAACCGTTACGGTAAATTGTGATGTGGAACATTTGTATGTTTGACTATCAAATAAAAACATAATACTTGTGTATTGTATCAATAGTACATTGGGCTCAATCAAGTGCAAAAATGGTTTTTATCTTTGTGACTTTTATTTTCTTCATAATCAACAAATATGTAACCTTATTCTAATCTTATACAACGGTGACAAGTGTCAGCTGTCAAAAACATCACTCTATTAAATTAGTTGCCATACATCGAAAAAAACTTAAAAATAAAATAAAATAATCCCACATAATGAATCTGTATAACGAAGTGACGCTCTTCCAGTCTGTTATAGTTCACGATTTTACTGATCCATTCCGCTAGATTGTAATGTGGCGAGGTTTTATGTGTAACCCGTATTTTGACGTTTTATGCATTTCTTTTGATAAAGTCAAAGTTGAAGTAATTTTGAAACGGTTTTCCTCAGCTTTTCTATATTATATGTATAGTATATACCATGACGATTCAAGTGTTACTAAATGTATCGTAGTTGAATATAGATATTTTTCATTTTCACTTTGACTTTGACTTTTTTTATAATATGAAGAGGGGAGACGAGCTGGACGCACTCCTGATGGTAAGAGTAACGCCAGCCCATAGGCCCAGCCAATGCAGTGCTACCCGGAACTTTGCTATAAAGCCCAACTCCGGGCAGGGGTGCACTACACCGACGCTCCCCACTTTGATTCATCAGATGTTAAGACTCATAAGCCCAGTAATCTCGCTGACTTTGACTTTGACTTTAACTTTAAATTGTCAATTGCAGATTCGTAGTAAAATGGCTCGATAAACAGCGGGAGAGGCTGAACTCGAGCGGCGCGAGCGAAGCCGAATGCAAGGCGCACTGGGATTCGCTGGTCACTGCAATGTTCTCGCATGTTCGGTGAGATCTTTCTTCCTTTTTTTATACTATCTACACTATTATTATAAAGAGAAAAGATGTGTATTTTTGTATGTAACGAATAAATTTAAAAAGTACTGGACCTCTTAAAGATTTTTGTAGTTAGTGAGTCTAGACCGTTGCAAGTGCTAAGTGGAACATACCTTTGTTTTATAGTATTTAATTAATATCTAGTAAAAAAAATATTTTATAGAATTCTTATATAGCTATCAGAATACAAAAATAAAGAAGTGATTTTTATAATTCAAAGATGTTAAAAAATTTAATGTTTTCTATTTAAAATGGGGTATGGTATCATTTCAATTCGAAATATAATGATGACTAATTTCTCTATATATTTTTTTGTACACTAGACATAAAGAAATCATTTTTATTTAAAATTATAGTTTTCCAATGATGTGCCCGAACCAGTTGGCTAAACTCCTCCTATGTCCGCTGACTCAAGAGCATAAGGAATTCTTCATGGAGAGAATGGCCATCGCTATGAGCTATCAGTCTGGCAAGTATCTATTTCATTCCGGATAATTTTTTTTTGATCCAGGATCTAATTCACTGTTGGACTTCATCCAAATACATTCAGTAGTTGATGGTATTTATTTTAATAGAGCGGTCGTTTCTAATGGGCCAAGTTCTTATCGAGAACTTCAAGACTTAGCATATATACATACAACTTTTCAACATAAAATCATCGGGGCATAACAGCCAGTCAGCCAGTAGACTGATTGAAAATCCTCAAACAAAAATGTTGCTATATTAAACTTTAAAAAATAAAAATGTGTACCCATCTAGAGGAATATTAAGGTACTAGCTGTGCCCGCGACTTCGCCCGCGTAGTAAAGTGTCTTTGGGCAGCTTTTTGAAAATGCCTAACCCGCGCCAAGAGTTCAGCAAGTTCAACGTGGTTCTTTAAATTGCCATAACTCTTTTATTTATAAACCGATTGACATTAATTAAACACTAAATGTTAAGTGAAGATTACCACAATATATCATTGAAAACCCCATCTAGATAGGATACGCCGTTTCTGAGATGAGCGTGCACAAACAAACAGACAAACAGACAAAAATTCCAAAAATCATTCTTTTGGGTTCAATTGCGTTAATAAAGGTCTCCTATAATATTTTTTCTCATATATCTTCCATGTACAGACAGCGACTTGTTACGTTTTTATTATATGTATATAGATAGATTTACATTTGTATTTTACTGGGGTCTGGGTGTTGCTATGTATAGTATTTTATGTAATTTATTTCGTTATCTAGTTACCATAACACAAGCTTCGGCTTAGCTTGGAACTAGATGGCGCTGTGTATAAATGTCCTAAATTGTAAAATGTGAAAATATTTATTATTATAATTATTTATGTGTAGAATACATGCACATATGAGAGTAAAACAAAAAAAATAATCTCAAAAATTCCTAATTCCAGGTCAGAACGAGCACATATCAGAGATCCAAGAAACTGAAAGCGGTCGTATGCTGTTCACTCCCCGATTATACACCGAGGATATATGGGGTTCGGTGCTCGGTGTGGACAACTTCCACTCGCTGCCGTGCTACCACACCAGGACGTTCATATTCTCCACCAGACCAAGTATAGCTGATGTGAATGCGGAGAAGCTCAATGAGTGGACGGTGGATTTGCACCCCAAGGGTGTTTGGTTCAAGAAGAGCATGCTCATTGTGTGGTCTGGGACGTATGATGTGAGTGTTTTGAGTTTGTCTTATTAAGTGATAATAATTCTTAAAAAACTTATTCTTATATATAAAAATGAATCAAGAAATGTTGGTAAGCGCATAACACGATAACAGCTGAACCGATTTATATAATATTTTTTTGGAACGAACCTGGATAGACGAGGGTGGTTCTTAAGCAAAAAAATATAGGCGAAGTCGCGTCGGGTCGTCTACTTGGTAATAAAGCGCCATCTTGAAACTCTGATAAATTTATTTTTCTCCTCTTTTTAAATAAAAAGATACAACAGTAATTAATGTAAGATGGAACTATTAGTAATAAAAACTTGAGTGGATAATTTTGATTCTGACACCCAGACGAAACAAATTCTTCTGGTGACTTCTGAAGGAAGAAAAAAATCTGATGATTTTTATTTAAAAAAATAAAAGAGGAAAAGAAAACAACTGGCTTACTTTCTATGAGAGAGAGAGAAAGAGAGACAGAAACAGACAGAGAAACACTTGCACGCCGCACGGCTTACAACTATGGCAAAAAGTGCCCTTACAACTTTTGGTCTTATTTTCCTCCGTTTAGTCACTTCTGGCAATAAGGAATTACGTTTCAAAAATATATATTCGGGTTCCAGGTACCAGAAGTAGTGCTTCGCACGGTCCGCATATCTATAACGTGTCAGAGTTGTCCGCCAGCGACGGACGCGTACGAAGACTGCGAACCGGATGTTAGAGTTAAGGTAAGAAGTTGGCGGTTTTACCCGGGTACCTATTTCCGGCGTGATACCTGGATAGAAAGTATCCTAATCCTTAGATTGGCGTCTAATCTACCTGCTTACTGAAGTACAGATATTTAGGTTTAATAGTTTTGGAATGATAGTCACAAAATGAATGTTAAACGATATATTCTGACCCCAATAGATTTGGTTTGGTTAATTGTGACTTTTGCATCAATACACATTGTACTTGCACATGGTTATGTAGCACGTCCACACATACGACGACCACTTGTCTTGTGGTAGCACAACTGCTTTCTGCGCGAAGGGTCGTGGGTTCGATTCCCACACCGGACAAATATATTTGAATTTACATTTGTATTGTTGTGTTGCTATGTATTGTATGTATGTATTTACAAAAGAAAAGTATGTATATGTAATTTATTCCGTCATCTAGTTGCCATAACACAAGCTTCTGTTTAGCTTAGAACTAGATGGTGCTGTGTATAAATGTCCTGAGAATATTTATTTATTTATTTCTGGCTTGATACCGGGCTAGAAGGTATCCTAATCTACCTGTTTACTGAATTACACATATGTAGGTTTAGTAGTTTTTGTATGAAAGTCACAAAATGAATGTTAAACGATATATTCTGTCTGCAGGCACTTAGTAACTATAGCCTGACCCCGATAGATGACATGGTTTGTTTAATTGTGACTTATCATCAAAACATGTGTGGCTATGTAGCACGACCACACACATTTATAAAAAGCCTGTATAAATACCGAGGAAATTCGTTAATAATCTAAAGGCCTGGCTCTATCACCTACCATTATTTCAGATCGGCATCTTAGTGTGGGGCGTGCAAAATGGCGTCGAGCACGTGGCTTCTGTCGTCGAGAGAGTGCATCGGTTTTCCGCGCAAAATAGGTATGTTCAATAGAAAAGTTCTCGTGTAAAAAAATATAAAAGCTAAACACTATATATTCTCAGTGTAGTCTACTGAAGTATAAATGGTAAGATGGCATTCGACTGTCGACAGCCGTAGTGTGCGGACGTGCCTTAGTAGTGACATACATAAAGTGTAAAGGTATATTTAGTATTGCTTATTAGAGCTTGCGTGCATTTTACACTCATGGTTTAACTAAGACAGTCAATTTAGGCAATTTAATTAATTGGCGGCCTCATCGCTTTAATGCGATTTCTAGACAAGCATGGTCCATAGCTTTATCAAAGCTATGTTAATGCTGTTAGTCTGTTATGCAATCTGTTAAAATATTTCTTGTTTTATAGTGTACTGTACTAGCTGAGCTTGCGGCTTTACCTACGCAATTTTCGTTCCCATGGCCATACAGAGATACAATGTCCTATGGGTCTCCAGGGTTTAAACTACCCTTATAAACTTAAGCATATTATGTCTATTAAGCAGTTTCTGCGTTAAAAGAGCAACGAACATACAAACATCCAATGAGTCTTAACATTTTGTGAGGTGTGACTCAAAGTGGGGAGCGGTGTAGTGAAAGCTCTGAGCAAAGTCCCGGCTATATTGGTTATGGGCTGGTATTGGTTATGTTTCTTTTACTATCAGGAGTGCTTCCAGCTCGTCTCACTACTTAGTAGTATATAAAAATAAATAAAAATATCTCCACAAACTTGTACATCTATACTTTATAATATTATAAAGCTGAAGAGTTTGTTTGTTTGTTTGTTTGAACGCGCTAATCTCAGAAACTCCTGGTTCGAATTGAAAATTATTTCTTTACTGAATAGACCATTTATCGAGGAAGGCTTTAGGCTACATTACATGACGCTGCGACTAATAGTAGCGAAGATATAATGAATGTGGAAGAAACGGGGAAAATTATTCTATTTTAAAGACTTCCTTTGCGTGCGCTGCGAAAACGGTTCATCTTAAACCAGAAAATATGTATGAAAGAATAATTATTCCTCTTTAAATGATCTAAAAAGTCCGCAACAGTATATGTCCATCATCTAAGATTGACTCACTATAACATAATAATAGAAATAGATCCGACGGGGACGAAGTCGCGAGCAACAGCTAGTATATTATATTAACTCTTTGATTATTTTTGTTACAGAGTACTGAATATAGATGGGGCGTTGGATTTTGATGTGTTAAATACCCCCCTCTACACCCCTACAGCGAACCCGCCCGCGTTGACCATCAATGGGTGAGGGTTTACATTAAAAGATTTTTTTCTTTAATAAAGCTGAGAGAAAGAGATCCACTCTTTCTCATCCCCTACAGATGTTCTGGCATGACAATGGCCGGACCTATATTTTTGGGGTTAAAGGGTTATATAATTTTAATATTGCTTTAATCCCAAAACAAATGAAATCGAAACGTGAATTCGTTCATAATTATTTTATACTAACCGCGATCCGCGTACCGGTATTTATACATGTACCTATTATACACTTAAACCTTCGTCTTGAATCACTCTGATTAAAAAACCGCATGAAAATCGGTTTCGCAGTTTTAAAGATTTAAGCATACATAGGGACAGATAGATGAAAGCTATTTTGTTTTACTATGTAATGAATGAAAGCTTTTATCCTATTTATTTATTGAATTAAATATTTAATGGAAACATAATTTTTTTACTTAATGCAACAATTAATTTCATTTAGTATCAAGAAAAAGAAATGCAAACTGTACATCATAATTAAATTGAACATATATAGTATAGTATAATGATATATTTTTATTTTATATTGTAGGCGATGTGCAAAATGTACGGATAATTGTGAGTCGCCGGAACCGAAACACTTGTTGGGGCCCAACCGGGACCAGCTTAGAGTAAGACAAGATTTTTGTTATTGTTATTACAATCTTTTATTTGACTTGCAATTATTACAAGCTTTTATTTAACTTGCCATTATTACGAGCTTTTATTTGACTTGTAATTATTGCAATCTTTTATTTAACTTGCCATTATTACGAGCTTTTATTTAACTTGTGATTATTACAATCTTTTATTTAACTTGCCATTATTACGAGCTTTTATTTGACTTGTAATTATTGCAATCTTTAATTTAACTTGCCATTATTACGAGCTTTTATTTGACTTGTAATTATTGCAATCTTTTATTTAACTTGCCATTATTACGAGCTTTTATTTGACTTGTGATTATTACAATATTTTATTTAACTTGCCATTATTACGAGCTTTTATTTGACTTGTGATTATTACAATCTTTTATTTTACTTGCATTTATTACTAGCTTTTATTTGACATGCAAATATTACAATCTTTTATGAACACTTGTAGCACCCATAACTAGATAAATATTAATTTATAATGGCGCTCCTAAAATTAAGAAATCAATTTTGATTTAGACATCTTTAACATTATTTTGTGGTTGTAGTGGCCTTAATTTTGTAAAATGAAATATATTTATTTTAGTCTTATGTATATAAATAAAAATATTTTATATTCAAAGTGGATTTTTTAAATATTTACTTTATTCTAATATATGATGTTTTAATTCCAGATACAAGTAGTAATAGTGCCTCTAACGGACTTCTGTCACGTGACGGCGCCGGACTCGCGTGGATGACGCAGCTTGCCATCTCGCTCGCGCCTGATGCGCTGACGCTAAGTGTGACCGAGACAACAATACTAATTTCGTTTGCTTACTTGTTTTTGATTGTATAAATGGCTATTTGACGTTGAAATGTTCGAAATTGAAATGTGTATTTGTTAGTAATTTGATAGGAAGTTGGCGGGACTTATTGTTTAAATTCAAAATGTTCAAAAAACGAAAAATAACGGATTAATTTGTCATTACATAATTTTTTTTGCAGCTCGATATGGCATTAATATTATAGCTAATAAAGCCTTATTTTTGCTTTTTTTATAATTCTCTAAGAAAATTTAACCGTGTGACAACAATTTATTTAGAAGTTTAAAATTTTTTTTAATAAGTGTGTATTATTACAAATATGTGGTATTAATTGTGGCTTAAAATATTTGAGAGAAAAATAGTTAATGACAAGTCTGGTTTTTCTCGTATATAAGCACCAGATATATTAATATATTATTTAGTATCTATGATAGAGGAAATGACGTCAGGTCGCGTGCAATAGATCTTGCTATGTTATATTATAATAAAAGTCATTTTTGTTACCTGGTGTTTTATTTTGTCCCGCTTTTTGACCAGATTTATTGGTATAATGGCGACGCGTATATAGGATGTAAATAACAAAATTTTCTGTGTTAGGATGCTTGGTCACCTGTTTTTAATGCCAATACTATTGACTCCAAAGTCCTTTTTAACAAAATTTTGATTCGATTGTATGATGATCATGCACCCATTAATGTAAGAATTAACTACGCTCCACCTCCTTGGCTTACTGACAAACTTAGATCACTTATAAACAGGATCATCATGATAAATTTAAACTAATCCGTAATCGCTGCATTACAATGGTTAGAGATGCACAACGACGCCATATTCACAAAGCAGTCGAGAGCGGCAACACCGCATCCACCTGGAAATTTCTTAAGACATTGGGTGTGGGCAAGTCTTTTGACAATATTAATCCTCTTAATATTAAGACAGAATGATTTTTTTAAAGTTTTTTTACTTATGTTACTGAAGATGATAATTACCATAAAATAAAATATTGAACAACGTTAATCATTATTCAAAGTGATAAGAAATAAGACAAATTTTTGGAAAAAATATAAGCGCGATTCAGGATAAGCTGTCTCTTCAAGTACAAATAAAACCACATATCAACTTTTAAATATTTATTACGTAAACAAGGTGATATTCACACGTCAACGTAAAATAATAAAATGCCGAAATGCAAGAAACTTAGTTTCATACAAAGCTTTACAATTAAACAATAAAAGCAATTTGAATGCATACGTTTATAAAATTGAGCGAATTTGTAAAATACACAGATACAAAAGCTTACGCTAAGCTTACATCAAAACCTTATTTTAAACTATACTTTTGCAATAACGAAACATTATATTATAATGTACTTGCAATTTTTGGAACACATTTTTCACAACTTGCATTTGTATTCATACTATGCAATTTTAAATTATTATTCAAAGGATTTCTGCAGATATCTTACATCAAAATTAAAGAAATATTTTTTTAATACATACATAACTTTGACGTCACTTCCGTTTGAGGCGTTCAAAAATAGTAGTAATTTTAATATGCTTTATAAAATAACTGTCTCGTTCTTTTTAGTTCCTTAATATGTATATGCGAATAATACTTTTTTCTGTGTGATTTTGACAGATTATAAATGACATTCGTTTTTAATGACGTCAAACAATATTTTGCATATAATGTTTCGTTACTGCAAATAGCAAGTTCAAACACGACAGATCTATTATCTAATGGTAATTTTAAAATGAATAAAAAAACACAATCTTCAACATATAAAATGTAAGATTTCTAAAACAATATTTTAAGTACCGACACCTAAGTACTGGTGACAAATTAATTTAATGGTAAAAAAATTTGATGATAACAGAATATATAATATGTAACTGTTTCACCGTATAAAAACTCAAGAATGACTTGATCAATTTTAATGATATTTATTTTTAGAATGGTCTGATTCCGAATATTAGAATACATATTAAAAACACATCATAGTCTTAAAAAATCCTTATTTTAATATGGTACGAACATTTGTATCGTTGCTTCGGGAATGCATATATTAAAAAGATTTTGGAAGAAATAAGATGACTTTTCTCCCGACTACGGTACGCTAAAACGATTTTTGACAATATTTATTTATTCCTCAATAGATTTAAACAAATTAAGTTGCGATAGATAAGTTGTAACGGCTTGGGAGTCATTTTCTTGAAATTTTAATGACAGAGCAAAATTTTTAGGTTAGATTTAAAAAATCGTTGAATTCTAACCTCAAAATTTTAATCGGATAGCCACCACATGTTAAATATCCAAAGAAAAGTCTTGTTGTTTATAAATATTTATATATTTTATATGATAAAGTCAAAATATATGTTTAAAATGCGTTTTCACACACTTTAGATAACGTTTCAAATCTTACATACGCAGTCGGGTGAGTTTTGAAAGTTTAATTAATCAATTAGAAAAATGCTTTTTGGCATCCCCAGTCTTATAAATGTAAAATTATTCGTTAGATGTTAATTTTTTGCGACTATCACAGAATTTCGAAAATGTTTTTTTAATAAGGTATAATTTAAAAAATACACGTCTTAATAAGCTCTGATTGCTTAAACTACGTAGAGCGTCAAATCTTATCTATGGTCATAGCAGTAGTTCCTTTGGGAAGAGATTCATTGAAGCATAGTCTTGCAAAACCTGGAAAAAATATAATGAAAATTAAAAACCTTGCCTTAAAAATGTCTTTTTATTTTAAAGGAGCAACTCAAAATTGAGAGAGAAAGAGAAAGAGAGAGAGAAAGTCCTCCTCGGTTCTTCGATGTGGAACTGCTTTCCGAACCAATGGTACATCAATCTTTTAATATGATGCATGATTGAAGTTATGTATTGTGTACTGTATGTAGCCTAGTTTAATATAGATATTTTAATTTTAGACTTTGACTTGCTTACTTACTTGGTAATATGATTATATAAATATTCTATTGCCATCTAGTTTTATAATATTCTATAAAAAAATCTGCTAAAAGTAAAAAACTTTTAATTCTGGTTTTAATTTGCATTATTCTAGTTATTTTTTCATCCGTTAGATGTTATCCAATCCATACTAATATAATAAATGCGATGGTCTAGTCTGAGATAAGACGTAGGCTACTTTTAAACTGGAAAAAAGGGTTATAAGAGGGGGGGGGTAACAAAATTTATATGAAAGTCATACAGTGAAATTTACCTCTAAGAATTTCTCCACAGTCGGTCTAGGGACATCCAATTTGATCAGGGCTCGAACTCTGGTCCCATCGAGGCACAGTTGCTTATTGAGGAGTAGCTCGGTGCTAGCACTGGGCTCAAGGGGAGAATGCTCCAAGTTATACTTTCTGCAGATATCCGCCCACGCTGTGAGGTGTTTGTCGTTTGCTTCTTCGGCTACTGAGGCTATGTCGTTCTGGAATGTAAGAGTTTTTATCATGATTATAAAGTTCAAGGGATGACCTAATAATTGTGGTTAAGTAGAAGTAGGTATTTTATATTATAACTTGGGGGTTCCACTTTGTCTCGGAACCAGATCAGGGGAGGGTCTAAATCTGATGGGTATGTTACGGTGTCATAGGGTGGATTCTTTCAGCCATACTTAATTTTGTTAAGTTCACAATTAGATAAATAAACAATTTATTTCTATAATAATAATACTTAATTAGATTAATTGATGTTGCCTGTGTTTTGGAAATTTTAGAGTTAAGATAGTTGGTGATTGAAACATGTTAATACACTTTTCTATTCCGCTACACATGAATTAAAAATCTTTGCCATACCTTAGCTAGAGTAGAAATAGCCGTGCCATAATAATCGTGGTTGATCTTGAAGATCTCGGCGACTAACTCGGCGAGACTGCCTTGGGAGCTGTTAGCTTCATCCACTATGTTGTATACTTGCCCTTGAGCTTCAGGATTTGTTCCTGTATGAATTCAAAGTTTGTTAATTTCTTTGAATTAAGATTTTATATAGGGTGTTAAAAAAATATCTACATTATAATTATTTTCGGTAGTTAAATTTCATTTAAGCAAATAATCTAGCTGGAAATTCTGAAGATGATGAGATTACACTTAACATAACGTAATTTAGATAGTTATTTTACTAAATTTAATATATTCGATGTCAAATTTAATATATAAATAAAAATATGTAACTTATATTATGTATCGGCAACAGATGCGCTTGTCAATATATTTGACTTACAAATCCAATTATTCTTTACTTTTTTAGTAGTTTAAAGTGTTGGTGTAAAAACTACCCGGGGCTGTAGGTCTCTTTCGCAGGAGACCGACTGGGTGGGTACCCCCATAGTGCCAGATATTTAACCGCCTGAACAGTGATGTGCAAATGTCACTGTGCTCCAGTCTGAAGCGCATTGTAGCCAGCGCGATTACTGGTCTAATGAGTCTTAACATCTTATGACTCAGAGTGGGGAGCTTTGATGTAGTGCACACCTGCCCGGAGCAAAGTTGTGGGTAGCACTAAATTGGTTATGGGCTGGCGTTTTTCTTACCATCAGGAGGACGTCCAGCTCGTCTCACCACTTTATAGAATAAAAAAAAGATAGTTATTATAATAATCATGTTGTATTGTTCAATTAAAAATTAAACTAACCCAAGGTCCATATAGCTTTACAAACATCTTGAACGTGAACAGTGTTCATCTTGAGGTCTGCCGTCCATAGAAGTTTCATTGTTTCACTCAAATGCTTGTATATGCCTCCGTAGAGAAGGCGAGGAGCTGGAAATTATATAAATAATTTTATTAGGGTATTTAGAACAGTTATTTATTTGGTGGTATAATATTATACTAAGTACTATCAATTAATCAATGAAATGCAGTCCAAATATCAAACACTATGTTTTTAAGTTTAGGATCGTCAGGAGTGCGTCGGTCTTTACAAAATAGGGTAAAAAAACACAGATCTATTATACATTTGTTCAAAGCATGTTGCTGTATTTTCAATTTTATTGTTTCATGGATATTATGAAGATAAAAATCATAAAGTATATGTATTAAATAACAACAAAATTCTGAACAACAAAAAACGGACAAAATTTAAAGCCATTTTCTTTAAGAATTTATCTATCATTCTTTTAAAGCATTCTTTATATTTTCGAAATTTCGGTAAGATTTTTTTTTTCACCCCGACGCAAGCCAGCCTCATTCCGCCTAATAGTCAATTAAAAATAATGAATCAATGATACCCTTTTCATTATATTTATTATCAAATACACTTACTCAGACTCCGCCTGTCTCCGACTCCATAAACAATAGCCGGTCTTAATATCGTGTAATTCAGTTCGGATTCTAACTTCTTCAATTCTTGCTCCACTTTGCTCTTCATGCGACCTTCAACCGTCCAGGGTTCGATAGGTCCATCTTCTTTATGGGGCTGGAACGGTACATCGATTAAAAATGTTGTCTTAGTGAAAATTTAAGGTTCATCTTTAC
Organism: Eurema hecabe; assembly: GCA_026213755.1. Lineage (NCBI taxonomy): Eukaryota > Metazoa > Arthropoda > Insecta > Lepidoptera > Pieridae > Terias > Terias hecabe. Next base: position 1,337,392 of record JADANM010005714.1, read on the forward strand.
ACTGTTTAAATGTAGGATTAAATATTAGTTCTTAAGAAGAAATGCCAGCAATTCCAGAAACTTTGAGCTCCTATTTTGTGTATTGGAGTTTTTCTCCTATTTCATTATGAGTTCTCAGAAATTTTTTTCCATAGTTAGAGAAAGAATATATAATTGATATATTATCTATGAGGTGAAGAATACAATATGTGCCGATAGTGTTCTTATTTAAGCCATTAGCTAGATGAAAGCATACTTTATCTATATAATAAGCAAACGGGCAGGCGAGCCACCTTGAAACTAATCATCTCTACCCATACACACCCACTGAGCCCTAATAGTCTGAGGAATGTGTCCAACCTATAAATTACAGACTGTTCTACGCTACACTATACCAAAAACTCACCTTATCACTGCTATACATCTGTCCACTAGATATTTCCACGAGCCTCTTCACGTTAATCTTGGCGCACTGTTTCGCTACATTCGTGCTGAGAGTCAAGATGCCCTCGGAGTAAACCGCTTCTGTCTGCCCGACCCTGGTTTCGCCAGCGCAGTTCACTACCAGATCCCAGGGTCCTCCAGTTGGGTCTAACGCGGAGGCGCATGATGCTAAAAGTAAAGGAGGAAAAAGGTTGGACATTGTTGTAGTAAAAAGGTGAAGGTTACGAGTTCAAAAGTTATGATTGATAAGCAGCTATTTGACCGCGATTTCACCTGATCGTAAATGAAATTATAGTCGAGATCATGTCTGCTTAGGAAGACCCTAAGCTTAAAGAGATCCAAAATGTATTCCCTGGGTAACGATGGACAATTATTGAAACCCAATTCTAAAAACAAAATATTATCACGTAGTGACTTTATCCTACGTGACGTTGGTATATCAATCATTTCATTGGTAGAATACATTCTCATTTTTTAACCTTACAAAATGTTATATTAAAACGTCAGAAGCCCGAGTAGCTGCGTTCCCGCTCCACGAGGTACGAAGGATTTCTCGCAGAAGCAAACTGTCGAAAAGTACTTTTGGTACAAGATAATCTGATTCGTGACAACATAATATGAACACCTCCCAATCCCATCATTGTCAACCACGACACTTCTAGGATTTTTTACTGTTTTTGCGTTTTATCTGACGGCAGCTACTTATTTGCCGGTGTTGCGTTGCAGTATAGCCATTCCGGTAATTCTACCGGTCTAACATAGTGAGAAAGGGGCCTTAGTATTTGTTTAATCAATTCATCAAGCCCTCAATCCAGACGAGCAACAGGCATTGTTTAAAGTTCTCACAATATTTATATGCTAACGTCCAACTAACCTATTGTTTCGGTGACTGACTGTAAATACTAATTTATTCTTATGAGTTTATCCGTATGACAATGCTATATTGTTTTTT
>JADANM010005714.1:1344741-1356936 GCA_026213755.1 Eurema hecabe
AATCGAAAAAGAACCATCAAATCTAGAACGTCCCCCTGTTAAAAAGTTCCTTGGTCCATCCGGGAGCAATCAGTTTCGTACTTAATAGTATATTTTTTCTAACTTTAGGGTTTACGTACTGTATTGTAGAATTTCCTTGAACAAGCTGTTTAAATACGTCATATTAGATTTATGACGTATTTATTTATTCTCCTTATCTTCGACAGAGGACATCGCTTCCAAAATGCATAACATTACGTTATCAGCTTTGATAACAATTATATCATTATCTTGGTGTGAAATTGGAAATTTTGGAGTAATAATTTATTTGAAAACGAAAAATGTTTGTGACTGATCTATTTGGTAGTGTTCTAAAGATATCTGAAACTGTAATTTGATCGTGGCTTTTCGTTGTAATAAAATAGCCGTATTTACAAGGAATACAGTCCGCTAGACTTTTCATATTTTCGAGGAACCGTAGAATTCTTCTATTTATTTCGCGAGCAAGCTCAGTTTAAATTTAAACTCGATACCTTCACGCGTTTTTGATATCAAGGGTCTTGATAGACAGACAAAAAAAAAGTAAAAAGGTGGTGAAATTAAATGACCAATAAAGAAATATGCGTATCAAAGGTTGTGAAAAGGAAATACATATACTTTACTCCTCTAATGCTTTAAAGACAGAAATACGAATGATAAAATCGTTCTGTAAGCGTTGATTAATAACTTAGAAGGTTTCGGTGTTAAGTTAAGCTCATTTATGTGATAGTTAGGGTTTCCTGTATATTTAGACGTGTAACCGATATTCTTTAACCTTTAATCATTAAACGTATGAAAACCCAACGGGGTTATGATACGATAATATAACTACTTTTTAAACGTATTACTTAAACATTTTAATACAAGATGGCTGCCTTATTCAATATGGCAAATAGTATAGTATAGTATTATAGAAAATCTGCATCTAAAAATGACAATGCAATAAAGTTTTAAGGATTATGTTTTTTAGAAAATTTTACACAAATTCAAGGAAATTCACTAACGCTGGCAACTCAGGTACGGTGCGTAGAACATATAGCTAGCTATAGAACGTGTTGCCATGTAAGTTTTGCAATTTTACTTTCTTATCTTTTTTGTTGGAAAAATTATTCTATTTTTTTAAAACAATAGCATAATAAGGACCTACTACCGTACCGTACCGTAAGTGGTTTTCGTTTCGGACACTTGTTTTGTGACACACTGTATATTCTCTCAAAAGAATATCATAAGCGCGATTCAGGTCGGCGCATGGTCGCTACACCGTATTAATATAAATTGTCTTATAAAGTCAATTTTAGCTTAATAAAAACAAGAGATAAACTGATGAGCTGAGACACCCTCCTGCAGAGCTAACCCCTCAGTATTGAAAATATCGATTTTTTAAATTTAAAACCTTTGTGTACATGCACCAATTCACTCAATTACTGCGAGAATTTATTTGGAGCAGAAAAAATGTTGTTTAGAGGATAGTCGTTTTTAGTTCATTAAAGCTATTTCGAAATACCTAGATCGAAGGATAATTATAACGAAATGTAAATTTATAATAACTAACGGCCAAATACTAATACGCAAATTAAATTTAAGCACGCCTTAAGACTCGTAATTTAGACAGAATTGTATGGCGACCTGTCAAATTGGACACGTTTAAGTTGTAGTTAAATTTAAGTTGCGTTTCAGTATTCCGGCATTAGGCACTTAAAATCAATAAGCATTATTTTATAGGAGTTACGTTCTCAGAGAAAAAAGAAACGATAAGAAACATTGATCAAAATAAAAAAATTCAATGTACACATCAAGCCATAAGATGTCCCATCTCAACTACTTTACTTTACTTTAATATAAAATTTACCCCTTTTTGAGATTTGGTTACAAAAGTTTAGTTTTGGCATTTTTTCCTCTATTTGTGGTAAACGCCAAGTACCCAACGAAGTTTGTTATGCATCTTTTTTACGGTAACTTATATGTCCGATTTTCTGAAGTTCAGGGGAACATAGATCTGAGTTACATACTGTTAAATTTAACTTCAGTACCTTTATGTGTTCCCAAAATAAAGGGTCTTTATGTCTATAGCTGCTTGTTGTCCTGTTTAGGACAACAAGCTTGTTGTCCTGTCTAGGACAACGATCTTCTTAAGATTCAATTTTAAAATTTTATGTAACATCCCTTAAAAGTAAATAGTCTTCTACAGCACGAAAAAACCTTTTGTGGAAGTTTTTCTTCCTTACTATTTTATAACCATATAGTATTTTAAAGTTTTATTTCTAAAAATTTAGCAATTTATCCAATCATACGATTCTCACTCGCTTTCGTGAGTATTATAGTGTCAGAAATTTACAATTAAATGTCCTGTTATAACATACAGTAGTTTATTTTCCCTAAACATTATTATTTCAGTTCTATAAATGAAATTGAAACCACATGAAGATTGGTTGTGTAGTTATAAAGATTTAAGCATACATAGGGACAGACAGAAGAAAACGACTTTAAAAAGAAACTCTTCAGCTAAATAAACATTTAAATTTATTAGATATATTAAACAACGACTTTGTTTCTATGTGCATTGCATACTGATTATAAATTCTGGTCTAAGCTTCGTAGCGTGGAAGTGAATCATACATGATAATGTTATCATTAAATGCTAACGACACTTATTTAAATGGATGAGACTAATTATGCTGTATTTATATAATATTGTTATATATTTTAACTAGCTGTTGCCCGCGACTTCGTCCGCGTGGACTTTCATATAAACTTTAACTTCCCCTTTCTCCCCCTTATAACCATTTTTTTAGTTAAAAAGTAGCCTATGTTTTATCTCAGGCTCTAGACCATCTGTGTACCAAATTTCATTACAATCGGTTCAGTAGTTTTGGCGTGAAAGCGTAACAGACAGACAGACAGACAGACAGACAGAGTTACTTACGCATTAATAATATTAGTATGGATATATTAAGGCTTCATATAGTAGCACTTTTGAATCATTCTTGTAAGTAAATATGATTTTAAACACAGGTTCGGAAAACAGTTTTTTTAGAGAAGAACCATCAAGAAAGGCTTTATTAAAAATAAGAGACTTAAATCAGATTGAAGGCAATTTGAAGATTAAAATTAGTTTAAAGAGAATATTCAAACGATCATATTGATTTAAACTATAGGCAGACTGCTAAGAGCTTGCAGCAGAGAGCAGAGCTCTTTAATAATCAAAAGATGGAAATTTATAAAAAAAGAATCTGGATTAGGTTTAATAGAATTAATAAATGAACACTACATTAGAAATATTACTCTCAATAGGATTTAACATCCAAAGAATAAGTATGAAAGTTATGATTGAGCAGCCATAGCTGTTGATTTGATTTTAAGCAAAAAACTTGCGTTTATTTAGAACAAAGTCTTTAAAAAATCTAGGCATTCAAATGAACAAGGAAATAATAGTTATCACTAAACAGGGTAAAAAATAAATAGTTTTATCAACCTAGTTGGATTTTCCTTACAGTACTCAATTACTATGTAAGATTAAAAAAATAATAATCTTATTAGATTACACTATATTTAGGATTATTTTTTAATAATTAAACAAAGAATTTGTTATTTATACTAGAAATAAAATTATATTAGGATTTTTACTATAACACTGTGCGTAATTTTATATACTTACTTGGATTTATAAGATTTGCGCTTTTATATTCGACTCGTGGTTCTTCAAAAGATTTCGTATGAGCCGGATTTAGGAAAGCTAGCTGCGGTGGGGTTTTATCAACCACACGGAGAGCAGTGACCAGATCATTGCTGATCAAGTAGTGCACCAGGTTCCGACCGATGAAGCCGCACCCTAAACCAAATCGCAACTTAGCAAAAAAACACTTTCAACTTAGGTCACCCGATGACTAACGCAAGACCGTTACTAGATTTAAAATATCATGCAGTATTCATTAACACACTTTATTTAGAAATTAATATTATAATATATACTGTTGAGTTTGTATTATAAAACAAGTGAATTACCTCCTAATACTACAACTTGCAATTTTAAATTATCACCGGCGGAATCCGACATTTCTTCAGCCGTTCCACAAAAGTGAATGACAACTGACAAGTGCGGTGACAACTGACAACTCAACTGGTATATTTTCAGCTATCCGAATTCTGACAGTTTTAATGTTTAAAGTGATATGGTTGGCTTAGATACGTAACTTTTTGATCTATCGTGTTTCAGTTTAAAAAGAAATAAGATAGTTTGAATATGGAGGATAAAATAAAGAATATTATTTTATTCGTAGATTGTATAGGTACAAGAAAAAAGTTATTGTAATTACTACAATTTTGCATGAATTCGATTTAAAATAGTTTACTTATTTAACATTATGTTAACAGTATATAGAAATATAAAGAAAACAAAACAAAGTTCATAATTAAATTTATTTAATATCACAGTCAGCAGTATCAATAAGAATACATTGACAAGTACAATATTATAATTATTAGCACACAACTCTCACAAAATAAATCTTAAATTAAGCTCGAAATAAATAGATAAATCTAATATTATGCACAAGCAATGTTGTTTCGCTATCGGGTATCTGCCGGTAAGAAAAACGAAACCAGAAGACCAGCTGAAAAAAAAAATTGCTTAAGTACAAACTTAATAGGTACATTGAATTTATACTATTATTATAAATGGTTTCATGGCAAAACGGTTGGACCGATTTGATTGAAATTTTGTATGTAGGTAGATGATACCTTGGATTAAAACATAGGGTACTTTTTATTGCGGTATTGCCCCGTAAACGGGAATTAGTGTCAGATATTTTCAAAGATTATAATAAAATTTGAACTTACAAAAAACAAGAGCAACGTATCCACTAATCATTGGTGTGCAATAATCAGCGAGAAGCGTGGCTATTAATTGCACACTGAAGAAGCCAAAACCACGCGCAACTACGACCGAAAGACAGGTAGCCATTCCTCTGAAAATCGAATTAAAAAACTGAGGCAATCTCCAGAACTGTGAAATTCAAATTTAGAGTCAGTTAAATAGAGCCTTTTTATAATGTATGGCACCAGTCTTGAGTCTACTAAAATTAAAAAAAAATTACAACAACCTTTAATTAAAAAGTAACTCATTGATAAATTGTGGTGTAAAAATATTCTTTCGTTTGATTATAATTGAAGACAAATTGACAATTGTTACAACACAATATGTTAGTTTTTCGAGTTATGTAAATGTCTCGCGAATTATGTGTGTGTAATATTCTTAATTATTGTATTCATAAAAACCAACCTGAGATGTGTGGGATTAAGTTCAACCAAGTAAGTGTTTATATTTCCCAAAACCACTGTGACGTATAGAAACACGAAAAACAGTCCGATGCTCAGAATAGCTTGTTTTATGAACAGAAGCAATATTCCAGCTACAATAGATACGCTGAAGATTATTATTGTGCTTGTTTTCTTGCCCAATGGTTCTACTAGGAAACTTAGTAGTATATTTAAAGAACCACAGATACCGGAGTAGATCATGGTAGCAAAAAGTGTCATAGGTTGGATTGTGTTATTGCAGTCTGTTACCTGAAAACACAGATAAATAATTATTATGAAGTTAAGACGTAAATAGATAGGTATAGATAAAAAATGTCGGTACCTACTAACGGACTGAAATCACGCTCATGAGAATTTACGATATTAAGTATTCTTCAGTGATTGTATTATTCTATCTGTGGTTAATAGGTACTGATTTGTTATTATTATATATTAAAAAGTATATTTTTCATACAATTCTTAAACTCTAAATCATTGAAAAGTGAGAGGGTAAAAAATCTGTTGGTTCTCTCGCCGTAATAAATGTTTATTCGCGGTTTTATAAGTTGATGTTGAACTTGGGTTTTATAGGGCTTTTATTGTTATTCATAAAAATAATTAAAGGTTTGCTATAAATTAATTCTGTATATTATGATTGTATATTGTATGTAGGTATATTGTATTGATCTATACAATATACCTACATCTTTGCCTAGTTTCTTACTAGATGGCGCTGTGTGCGAAGCGTACTGAAATATTTACCATACAGTTTTCTAACATACCGTGTCCCGAGGAATAATGTTTATTCTGCTTTTAGAATTAGAAAGCAATTAACGAATATGATTAACATTAAATTTACAGCTTCTAAATTTATATGCTACGTAACCAGCATTTGTAAAGAGTTTTCTAAAGAGTGAAAAAAACTAACAGTATTATTGACAGATGCTGCAGTGCTGGCCACTTGGCAGAAGGTTTTACTGCTGGTGTCCTCGCCGCTGAAATACCCATTTGTCATAGTCGGCAACCACATTGAGAATCCGGTTGATCTAATAAAAAAAAACAAATTTTATGACATTGTTGCAAATTTAAAAAAGGAATATATACTCGGGTGCAATGAAATCGCACATGTAGACATTTTTTAAACAATGTCGTTTATTTTATTTTATTTAAATAGATATACATTTTTTTAAATATGGGGTTATAGGTTATTTTAATACCTATTCAATGATACCATATAACTGGTGATTAACTTACCTGATAGATCGAAATGAATAAACAACAACAAATCCAAAAATTACTCTCATAACTCACTACGGTTTCCGTGATCAATTGAAGACATATTTTTAAGTAAAAGCTCACTGCAACACTCAAATCGGCAAGACGTACAGTGACATTCACCATTAAAGTTGCATTCATCGCAAGATAATTGATGCTACTCCGGAAAAAGCCGCTCAAGTGGTCGCACTGCTTGAAACGGGCCTGACCCAGAGTGTTGTGGCCCGGCAGCTGAATTTCAGCCGATATTCAGTTCGTCGTGTGTGCCAGCGCTATCGGGAGACTGGTGGCTTTGAATGGCGACGATAATCTGGTTGAGCTAGAGTTACAACACAGTGTGACGACCGATTTATTATATCGACAGCATTAAGAAATCGTGGTCTCACCGCTGTTGATCTTGCACAGTGCTTTCAAAACGAACGTAAAGTTGAAGTCAGCTGGTGGACAGTTAGGAGAAGGCTTACTGAAGGTGGCCTGACTGCGCATTGGCCAACAAATGGCCCTCAGTAACGCCAGCTCACCGCCAGGCTCGTCTTTGATTTGCGCAAGAACATGTGCTTTGGACAGTCAAACATGTGCATTCTCAGGTAATTCCAGGATGTGTCTTCATAGCAAGGATCGACGTGGAAGGTCTACAGAGAGATTTGCACAGTGTTGCATCACGGAACGTGTGGCATAAGGCGGCATTTTGTGTACGTTCTGGGAAGGAATTTCATTAGAAACGAAAACTAAGCTTGTCTTCATCGCTGGAGCCAATATTAGGGGACGAGGAAGAGGATTTACGTCTCAGCGGTACATAGAGGAATGTCTCCGAGAACATGTACCTTTTGGTGCTATTCTTGGAGAGAATCACCTCTTTATTCATGATTATGTAAGACCACGCACCGCTGCTATAGTACGCCAGTACTTAGATGAGGTAGAAATGCCTGCGATGGAGTGGCCAGCTCGGAGTCCGTACCTTAATACGATTGAACATTTTTAGGACGGATTGAAAAAAAAGACTAAGAGACCGAAACGTTGCTCCAGCCAACATTCAGCAGCTACAAAATGCGCTCAAGGCAGAATGGGAAGCTGTGCCACAAGAGTTCATCAAACACTTGATAAAGTCGATGGGAAACAGGTGTTGAGGCAACACTTCTTATAAATAAACGTTTTATGAAATAAATTTACCTTTTTATTTAATTAATCCCCAAATTTTTAACTGTTAAGTTAGTCAAAATCGTGTAATGAAGATAAAATTGTTGTTGTTCTTTGTTTTCCCCAAGGGGGTAGACTTATATGGTATCATTGAATAGGTTTTAAAATAAGCTTTGACCCTATATTAAAAATAATGTATATTCTTTTAAGTAAATAAAAAGAAATGATATTATACAAAAAAATGTTCACATGTGCGATTTCATTGCACCCGAGTGTAGATTGAAATCACGGTCTTTGGGTTTTAAATTTTAATAGTCTTGTTTTTGAAGAGTATTTAATAATGGCTATTATTTGCTCTGTGAAGCTGTATTTAACATAATATAGTCTCTTGCCAAGGTTTAATGACTTTCAGATACATCATAAAAGTGCACAAATCCACCCCTTGAAAAACCTATTGGAAAAAAACACGGAAAATTTAGTCTGTTACTGACGTTACACTTACGTCATAAAAGCGCAAAGTAGAATGTAGTACATTTTGAGGGAATTTTTCAAGAGTGGAGGCTGGAATAACGGCGCTGTTTGGTTCCAAATTGTACGCAGGAACGAGGCAGCGGAAAATGTGTAATCTTCATCTAGGTGTATTGATAGAATCTATAATTAGGAGAAATATTGTATAGGTAAACGAATTTTGAAGCTTTTTTTGGATTAAGGTTCTTTCAGAAGTTATTTATGGCTATTAGATAAACTATTAGTATAACTGTAATAATAATTTCATAGTCGAGAAAATTTTGTACTCGCATGCCGTCTGGGACTTTCTTAAATTAAACTAAGATAAGTTAGACGTCAAATCAATATTTCAGGTATAAAGAATATTTACCCCACTTAATTTAAAGATACCCAATAGCAAAAAACTTAATTAAGTTCCAACTTAGGTAATAGTCTACTTACTTGCAACTCATCGGAGTCATTTTTGTTCCATCGATATATAGACTTCAAAACTTGAATCGTCTCTATCTCTTTGCCTTTGCTAAGTAAAAACTTAGGACTCTCGAGTAAAAACACAGCCATAATGGTGCCCAGTATACCGGGTATAGTGATTATTTGTAATAGAAGTCGCCAAGGTCGGTAGTCCATTTGTAGGAAAGGCATGTTTATTTGAAACGTGAGTTGGATTACAGGGAGGGCGACCACTGAAATCAATTAGAGACTTTTCTAGTTCCATACTAAAAAAACCAAGTAATCTACACAATCTTTTGAATGTCCTGTCTTCGTACATAGGGTCAGTATTTAAGGTGCTACGAACCATACAAATATGCACAGACTATTATTATAATCATTATAATCTATCCTTTTGGCTTTGCCATAGTTGGCTGAAAAGAAGTAAGACATTATCTAGATATAATTGCCTAATTAGGTACTAATTTTTAACCGACTTCAAAAAATAAATAATAATAATAAAATAAATATTTTCAGGACATTTATACACAGCGCCATCTAGTTCCAAGCTAAGCAGAAGCTTGCGTTATGGCAACTAGATAATGGAATAAATTACATATACATACTTTTCTTTTGTAAATATATTTTTCCGGTGTGGGGATCGAACCCACGACCATTCGCGCAGAAAGCAAAGCAAAGTGGTAGCACAACCACTGCGCCAAGCGGTCGTCAGAGGAGGAGGTATCTCAATTCGACCGTATGTATGCTTTTTTTAAATGGTGCGTAAGCACCTTATCACGTGACTAATGACTCTAAATAAATAAACATGATACTTTTCTTCTACTTACGACTTATAAGAAGTTGGACGTACATGGTAGCACCTGCCATGAGAAATATGAACCGACTTCGATACTTAGAAGGAACACTTTCTCCAAGAAGAACGAAGGCTGCAGCATTTGCTGATGAAGAACTGGAAAAATAATGAATAAAAGCTAATTAATTTGTACCTGTTGAAGTGTATTATGTATTTATATCATTATATAGTATAGCATAGGATAGTATTGAGTAGCTTAGCATTTAGTGTACGTTTAAAATAGAACAATATCTCGCGTGTTGGCCCATGCCCCACCACTTACCCAATGTAATCAGTAATAAATAAGTTTCAACCAGTCAACAACTGTTCTTAAAAACTTGAAAACCTCCAACATTTCACTGTGATTCGGCTAAATGAATCAAAAGAAAGAAGAGATAATCCTAGTTTTTCAATTATGGCACTAGAGCGAATTATGCGGCATAATGCTTAGCGCTGAATGTTTCAACTACATTCTTTATCCATATATCGAGCATGCATGCATGTTCAAGTGTTTTATAGTCTATATTCCAATACAAAATACATTCCAAATACAAAGGAAAGAAGAGTTACTTACAATGCGGCTGAAAAAAACTTTAGAAGCGCCAAAGACATAAAGGAGGGGGCGAAACTGGCAGCTAGGCTCAATACGGCATTCACTGGCATCGCTATAAGCAGAGTGGTTCTTCTTCCAATGGTGTCTGCGCAGAGCCCCCAAGCGTATGACGAAATCATCACTCCTGAGTTAGTAACATTATTAATAAGAAAGAGTTTTTTAAAAAGAGCGTCTATCAGAGTTTCTTGCCGGTTCTTCTCTGTAGAAACTGCCTTCCGAACCGGTGGCAAATGTTTTGTAATTCCATGACGATTCTAAAGTGTTACTTTATGTAGCCTAATTGAATAAAGATACTTTGACTAAGACTTTGAAGCAAGAAAAAGTGCCTGGTACATTAAACAAGTGTTGCTCTACTGTCGTTAGGGCTCAAATGTTCATTAATTAACGTTTATTAAAAATTTATATAGGTACATAAAACGAAGACGGGTTACAAAACTTATAACTCGACATCGATGTTTATGGTTTTTGGTTCGTTGGATTTTCCCCCGCCCCGAATAGAATAATACATCTTAAAAATAATAAAAACTTTTAAAGGGGGGGGTGTGAAATTTTATATGGAAGTCCACGCGGCGGGCAACAGCCAGTAATAGATAAATAGAGAGGTCTATGATTGTTTCTAAGAGATTTTCGCTTGAGGTATTCATTATGTCTACTGCGATATTGTGATGGAATAGCTTCTTTAAGAATAACCTAGTTTGTAGTGTTCATTAAAGAGGGACTCGATAATATTGGTTTGTATTAATTAATAATAAAACAACGCAAGGAATCAATTTCCTATAGCTGAAAATAGAAAATAAAAAACAACAATATCATTATTCCATTTTAAAAATAAACACCAAAAATTTTCAATTAACTTTCGAAGTGATAAGACTGTGACGTTCATATTATTAATGAAAAAAATAATATAGGCATGCGTGCTTCCATTAAATTTTAATTGGAAAGTTAATGATACATATAAAAACTTACATTTCCGTAAAATAATTAATAACCTATAAATATTTTTTGCCACAAAAGCACGTTTTTTGTTTGAAAAAAATCTAAGACCATATACTATAATCAAACTAGCCGTCAATACTGGCAATACCGGGTTAAAATGTATCCTATATTTTAATGTTTTTAATCCAGGGTATCATCTATCTAAATAACAAATTTCAACTAAATCGGACCAGCCGTTTTACCGTGAAAGAAAGTCAAACATACAGACACACTTTCCCATTTATAATATTAGTATGGATACATAAATTAAAGGCAACTAGCTTTCAGACCTTCTGAGTGAGATTGAGACATTAAAAATAGCTACCCAAATTATTATTATTTTCTTTCATTTATATAGGGGCGAGCCACCTGATGGTTAGTGGTCATAGCCGCCTATGAACACTAGCGGAGCTTGACAGCACTGGACTGGGTTACCAGCCTTTTAAAAGATGTACGCTCTCTTATTGAAGCACCCCAAGTAGTAATGCATCGGAAATATCGTATGAGAGAGCCTAGTTTACCCTGCTAAGACATATATAAGAAGAACATGAACATGAACCACACACATAACCACACATAAATCCAGCGGACATTTAATATTTATGTAATACATATTATAACAATAACACCATGTTTGTATAAAACTTATTTAATAACAGATTATGTTAACGGAGCCAGTCTTCCACAACACAGGGAAAACTTCTGTGGAAGCTGTGCAAATGCAAATTTTGTATCGTTTCTAAATAAACATATTTTTATTTTTTTATGAAATAACCGAAATATAAGAATGTCTTACCAATAAGAGGTACAGCAGACAATAACCCTTGCTGGCTAGTTGATAGATTGAGGTCGCAAGCTACGCTCGGCAAAACGACTGAGAACCCAAACATATCCAAATACATAGCCAGTATCAGCAGAGAGCAGCTTAGAAGAAGGGTAAGGTTGTATTTTCCGAAACCTAGAAACATAAATTTATGAACCATAATATAGTTACATTTATACGATGTCCCCATTAGTCCAGTAATTTTAGGTTGTATTAAACATGCAACAGACTTTTTTTAGACAATTTTACGACAAATAATTTTTATAATGG
>JADANM010005714.1:1448600-1521763 GCA_026213755.1 Eurema hecabe
CTCATTTATACTCGCAGAGCTTGACAGCTCTGGAGTGGGTTGACGACCTTTTAAAAAGATGTACGCTCTCTTCTTGAAGCACCCCAAGTCGTGATTCATCGGAAATACCGCTTGAGAGAGCTGATTCCACAAGTGGCAAAAAGTTCCGTTGTAATCGCACTGTGGTTGACTGCCAGCTATCAAGGTGGTGCGGATGGTATTGCAGGAATTGAAATAAGTATGTATTGTATTATAAAAAAAATACATTTATTGAAAAATTATGTAGTAGACATTATCTCAAAATTGTAATACGTAATCAATGAATTTATTTTAGTTGGTATATTTACGGTCGTTCGTAAAGATATAATCTATAGATTTTAAGATATATCGAGAACAAAGTTTATTTAGTATCGATTTTTTTTGGTTCCGTAAACAAAGGGTAAAAAACGGAACTTTATAACTGAGAATCCGTGTGTCTGTCTGTTATCAGGCACTATCTCATGAACCGTGATTGTCTTCAATAGTATAGTACACCCACTTCGGCGTTTAACTGACTTTTATTATTAACTTCGTACCCACTGTTATAGTAACCATACTAGAAGCCAATTAAACTAATAGTATCGCGGAAGATTGCTTCGTCCGTCCTCAGCGAGTCCGCCCCCTGAAAGGGTACGCGACGGAACACCGGTGGGTTTTAGTCGGTAGGACACTACTGGCGAGTTCGACATAACCGCCTCCTTCTCCCCGAGGAGGAGGTATCCGTAACAGGATTTCCCCCCGTCAAAAAATAGATGTAGCAAATAATTTAAACAAACCGAAAAAGAAAGTTAATTACCACAAAATTCAGAAAATCGAAACGTACGTTTTCCCTTATCTACACTAAAATTATAGATGCTAAAGTTTGTAAGTTTGTTACTTCTTTACATCTAAACGGCTAGAACAATTATAAAAAAAAATGGTATGGAGTTAGCTGACATCCTGGATTAAGTAACACAATATAGTCTACGTTTTACTGAAGGAAAAAACAGGTGTTCCGAATAAAATGGGCACACCTATTATGTAATAAACCATCTTTTTGACAAATATTTTGATGCTTCATTAAATCTTTAAGCTCAAAAGCACCTAAGAGGTACCTAAGTACCTAAGTAAGTAAGAGGTACCTAAGTACCTCTTAACCTTTCTTCTAAGACTTATCCGTAGCAAGAACGCTCATCCAAATAACCTACAATTAAGACGAAATCGCTCAAGGATTCATTATAAGACGTAATTTTATTATCAAGACACTTACTAAGGATCATAGCATAAAAGAATTAAAATCGTTAAGTTCAAAATACATTTTTACCGGGGGTAGGTCTCTTTCGCAGGAGACCGACTGGGTGGGTACCCCAGACATGCTACCGCCTGAACAGTGATGTGCAAATGTCACTGTGCTCCGGTCTGAAGGGCACTGTAGCCAGTGAAATTACTGGACTCATGAGTCTTAACATCTGATGACTCAAAGTGGGTAGCGTCGGTGTAGGGCACCCCTGCCCGGATTTGGGCTTTATAGCAAAGTCCCGGGTAGCACTGCATTGGCTATGGGCTGGCGTTACTCTTACCATCAGGAGTGCGTCCAGCTCGTCTCCCCTCTTCATGTTATAAAAAAAAAATTGTTTCTTATACCTTCTATAAAATTACGTCAACGTAATAAAATCCAATAAATGAAACGCAAAGGTAAAATAAAAATTTATTTTTATATGATAAAACGTTATAAAACTTAACTTACGTTACGCAAAATCAATTGTTCAATTAAAAATTATCACATTTCTCTTAATCTAATCACTATAAAATAGGACATAACGCAATACAAAATACTTATTATTATTAAACACTAGAAAAAAAAATAGAACATCGTGTTTGGAAAGAGACATTCGGACATTCGGACAACATTTAATTTCGTTTTCGTGGAGCGGTATCTCTTTCGCACGACTGTTCTGCAGGTAAAGTGCGACAGAGATAGCTTTATAAATCTGAAATGTCTTTTTCTAAAGACCATAGTGCACTAATTCTTGTCGGGTCAGTACGTATCAACTTTTATCGATACTAATATTATAAATGCGGAAGTCAGTCTGTCTGTCTGTCTTTCCATCACGCTAAAACTACTGAACCGATTAGAACGAAATTTGGTACAAAGATACTCTAAGGCCTAGAGAAGAACTTAGGCTACTTTTTTTTTAAATCAAGCCCCAAAAGGTTGTGCGAGGGGTTGAAACTTTTTATAATTTGGTACACAGGTGGTCTAGAGCCTGAGATAAAACATAGGCTACTTTTTAACTCGAGAAAAGGGTTATTATGGGGGGTTTGGGGTCAGTTTATATGAAAGTCCACGCGGACGGAGTCGCGTGTAACAGCTAGTATTAGATAATTAATAATAAACGTATATTCTTTACTAAGCCGTGTATGGATGCATAATTCCGACAAAATATATAAACTAAGACATTGTAAAATTTTATCACTGTAATAAGTTCAATTATAATCTAAAAGAAATTATTTAAATGCACCGATTCAATATTGTGCTTGTTTTTCTGGATTTATAATACTAAGTCCCAAGATAATTTATTATCCAGCGTTGAGCAGGATTAACGGTTTTGACTTCAGAGTGACGTCATTTCGCTTTTACTCGGCTTATCACTGGGCAGTATAAAGCTGAGAAACGCACAAGCTGAAAAAAGTAACAGGTTATTCATTTATCAAACCATCACTGTCGTCAGACCTAGTCTAAAATACGATACAAAACTATAAAATCAATATAAAGTCTCACTGAGAAGCCTCCTCCTTTTTTTGAAGTCGGTTAAAAAGGAAAAATCATTATGTTATGACTGTGTGAGCGATGTTTTTTTTAAAATCTAATTTTAATTTTAGTTTCGATGGATGCTGTCGTTATTAATTAATGTTCAATGCATCCTTTCGTAAGAAATAATTTACTTACACTAATGTCAACCATTTTTAATTTCATTTCATAAATTAATAAATAATCTCTTAATTATAACTCTATGGCTATAAGAAGAATCCTTCGGAGTTCTCTTATGTTTGGGGCTCCTTTAGGCTCACCCACCTCAGGAATTTTGCATTTAGATCCCTCTCCTCCCCCGATGTACATATACATAAAAGATTTTCCCCCAATGTTAAGGAGTGATATTGAAGGTAAGAATAAACTTACAAAACAGCAGCGCAGCGAATCCACAAAACGTATAAGTACATCCTCTAGCTAAAAATATTCCAGCCATGTTGGCACCGAGCATCGAACCCACTCTACCGAACATCATTACGGCACCAACCGCTGTGCCCCTGCGAAAAAATACGTATTTCATTTGGGGGAAACCCTTAAACATTCCATTTGTTCTGGTTTTTTAGTATACGTCGTTTGAAATTGTCAACTATCTGATCGTAAAAGTTCATGAGATACAGTCAAGTGTCAGACGGACGGATGAAAAGCGGATTCTTAGCAATAGTTCAATTTTTTACTTTGGATACGGAGTTTTAGAATAAACTACATATATTTGTAGACTTGCAGTGCCCTGCGGTTTTACCCGCGTTTTCGGGACGATACCGGGATAAATAGCGTCCTGTATCAATCCAGGCCTATCACCTACCTATATACCAAATTTCAACGAAATCGGTCTAGCCATTTTTGCGTGAAAGAAACAAACATATATCTACGCATACATTATCTTTACATATCTATACTTCTATAGTAATATATAAAGCTGAAGAGTTTGTTTGTTTGTTTGTTTGTTTGTTTGTTTGAACGCGCTAATCTCAGAAACTACTGGTTCGAATTGAAAAATTCTTTTTTTATTGAATAGACAATTTATCGAGGAAGGCTTTAGGCAACATAACATCTCGCTGCGACTAATAAGAGCGAAGATATAATGGAAAATGTGGAAAAAACGGGGAAAATTATTTATCTTTGAGAGCTTCCTTTGCGTGCGCTGCGAAAACGGTTCAAGATACCAAAAAATATGTACGAAAGAATTATTCCTATTTAAATGATTTAAAAAAAAGTCCGAGACAGTATATGTCTATCTTCTAATAATGACTCACTATATCATAATGATAGAAATAGATCCGACGGGGACGAAGTCGCGAGCAACAGCTAGTATAATATAAGTAGGATAGCATAAATCTCATTTTAACTATCAACAGTTATAGTATGTTTTCATTATCACACGTATCTTAATACAACATTACTTAAGCTATGTTTGCTGTACGGGCTTTCCCAGCACCTTGACAACATGTTTGGACAGTCTTAGGTACTATAATTATCGCAATGCAGTAAATTAACCATTACGTCAAAATACAACAATGGTAGGGAGTTTTGAAGATAATTTTGCTAGTCGAATAGACGTATTAGAGTAAGATATGCTTAATATAATTGTATTTTATATATTTATTATTTATTTATTATTATTTCAGTAGTTTAGGAGTCAATCGCGGACAAACAACGTGACACGTAATTGTATGTTTGTTATTTTTTCACGCCAAAACGGTTGGCACGATTTAGTATGCAGATCGACATTAGGTATGAAGATCGATGCGGTGATGCCTTGGATTAATTCGATTATACATAGGATACTTTATATCTCGATATTGCCCCGGGAACGGTAACTTCGCCGGTAAAACCGGTTTACTACTATATCTAGTTTCTTCTTAGACTCCGTATCCAAAGTAAAAAATTGAATTATTGCTAAGAATCCGCTTTTCATCCGTCTGACACTTGACTGTATCTCATGAACCTTTACGATCAGATAGTTGACAATTTCAAACGATTGATGCTAAAAAAACCAGAGCAAATGGAATATTTATTGGTTTTTCCAGACAACACACACAGCTAGTGATTATATAAATTGGTGATCTGAAAGTTCTAAGCTGTAAAGTTATACTTGCCTTAAGCTAGTAGGGAATATCTGTACAGCGTAGGCATTCAACGGTCCGATGCCCAGCGCCGTGAGCTCCAGCGTTGACATCGACACACCTGCTATCAGCCTGCAAATAGTCAAGTACTGTTACTGAAACATTTGGAGAAAACTACTGTAACTTCCAAAGTCTTCGACATTAATAATAATATAATAATATTATACACAGCGCCATCTAGTTCCAAGCTAGGCCGAAGCTTGTGTTATGGCAACTAGATAACGGAATAAATTACATATGCATACTTTTCTTTTGTAAATACATACATACAATACATAGCAACACCCAGACCCCAGAAAAAAACAAATGTAAATTACAAATATATTTTTCCGGTGTGGGGATCGAACCCACGACCTTTCGCGCAGAAAGCAGTTGTGCTACCACCGCACCAAGCGGTCGTCATTCAAGCAAATGTCAGTAGTAGTAACTCCTATAGTTCTTTATCTAAATATCAGAATTTTTTTTATTTAAGTTACTTGTAATATTATATAAAGGTGATTTATCGCAAAAGACTCTTTAATCCTTGGAAAAGACCTTTGGTCCAGCAGTCGATAGAAATAGCCTAATAGGAAGAAGAATTTTTAAAATGAAAAAGATTTGTATTTATAATAACCACTCTTTTAAAAACTACGTTTCTGTTTTCGACTATTCTAAAGATACCTTACTATATATAAATTACGTGTCACGTTGTTTGTCCGCGATGGACTTCTAAAGTACTGAACCGATTTTAAATGAAATTGGCACACTGTGTGCAGTTTATTTCAACTTAAAAGATAGTATATTACATGAATGAAGCCGGGTCGCTAGTTGTAATATAAAGATGGCTTTGACAGTTTTAGGAACTATAGAATCTCTCGCCTTGTATTGAGGTCTCTTACCTGTTCTGAACGACTCCACTAATTAAGCAAGCAGTTCCAACGATAGAATACATGCTTATAAGCAATGTCTTCTTAGATAGAGGACTGAGGCTAGCCAACATCACGACCGCGCCGTACATGAGAGCTGTTACGACCGTTATTTGAAACGTTTCGTATGAGATACTATCTATACATGTCACTGTGTGGGTCTGAAAGAGAAATAAGGATTATATGTATTGTATATTGATGATGGTGCCCCTGCAGTAAAACCAGCGTTGAGGCTTACTAAGTATAAAGTTGGAATAGTTTGAGGCAATACCAAATGTCCATTTTCCTCCTCATATATTTTTTCCCAATACCCTGTATCCTTAACAATAGATCCCTGTTAAAGTTCGATCAGGTTGACTTTTTTCTCTATTAATAAGAAACTAATGTTTGCAACAATACTTTTAGATATTTCACATTTTGCGCCGATCAGTATAAATTTAGTTAAAAAAGTAACTAGTTGTCGGAAAATAAAGATAATTTCTTTCCACATGCAAAGCAGAGTTATCTAAACAATATAATACGGTTTATTAGGTATTATAGAAGATACAACTAGTCTAAACTTACAGTATTTTCGATTTGAGTCAACGCCGAACATATTGAAGCGGTCTCATTCGACGCCTGTAACATCAACATGTTGATCGCGTGTGGAGTGAACAGAAATAGCCCGTTCAATCTGTAAATGAGAATACAAGTCATATTTGTATAGGTACTTGATATATTAACGGTCAGTACAATTTCAAGTCTAATACGACCATCCCCCCGAGTACCAAGAAGTATCTATCGAGAGATTTTCTCCTACAAAAAACCCCTCTTCTACAAAGTTTGAGTGGTTTAATTTTTGTTTAGATATTTTAATATTATTTTTGTTGTAATTCTGTTATTTTAAATCTTTGTCACGTAAAAAAACTAATTAATGATATAAATGCTTATAATCATATAAACGCTTTTCAGTTTAAAACGAAAACAAATCAAACATAAAAAACAATAATACAGGGATCACTTGGATATGACCTTAAAAATTAATGTACACGATTACTATCTGTTTCAACGAACCCGATTCTTTTATCGGTTGTAATAAGAATTAAATGTATGTCGATGTCAAAAGATTCCTTAGTGATAAGGAGTGTTATGTTTTGATTTTGTTTTTTATGTTCAATGCGGGGGCAAAGAACTGAAAGCTGGCTCGGTTGGAGGTAATCATGTTACTGATAAGACGCATGTAAGGTAGGTTAAATGTTGTGAAATTTTCATTGTAAGATAATTTGGTAGGTATGATCGGTATTCTTAAGTATATTGAGTACACAATAAATTCGTATCCTCTCTGTGTTGCTGCTTGTTATTATTACTATTTGTCATGATTGGCTACTGAATATCACAGAAAATTCACCAAAAAATATAAATGCTAACCCTTAATGGTTAGACGGAACAGAAGGTGGTTTTGGTTATGCCTATAATACCTTCGATATAGGCTATGATCCTTTTCCTCAAGATCATGCGTCTTCTATGAGAATTTTCCCGCACAAAGTGAAAAACCTTTATAGCTACTAATGCGCTGGGTTCTGATCACTTATAATTATAATTTGAGATTGAGCAACTTCTCTAATAGAGCCTCTTTGGTTCAGAGGAAGGTTACATCTCCCCACCTCATGTCCTTACTTATATTATAAATATGAAAGTATGTCATATCACTGCGCTTAAAAACTACTGAACTGATCTTCATGAAATTTCGTACACACATTCTTGGAGTTAAATAAATAAATAAATATTTTCGGGACATTTACACAGCGCCATCTAGTTACAAGCTAAGCAGAAAGCTTGTGTTATGGCAACTAGATAACGGAATAAATTTAATATACATTCTTTTCTTTTGTAAATACATACATACAATACATAGCAACACCCAGACCCCAGAAAAATACAAATGTAAATTACAAATATATTTTCCGGTGTGGGAATCGAACCCACGACCCTTCGCGCAGGACGCAGTTGTGCTACCACTGCGCCAAGCGGTCGTCAAAGTTGTAATAATACTTCCGATATTCATTTAATTGATTCAATGCGAGCGAAGGGGTAAGAAGCTTGTAAAAATATACTTACAAAGAGAAGAGACCCAGCATCAGAAGCCCCAACAGCAACAACCACTTCACGTGAGGTGGTTTCAACAAGTCCACAGCTGTTATTTTCCGAGTCTTGCCAGATTCACAGCTCTGCCCATCTTTAGCTACGGAGTCGTCTTTTGATAGTTTGAGTGATGTTACCTTTAATTATTTTAATCCAGGTCAAAAATATACGAAATTTTTGATGTAGTTGTATGGTGCTTTATTGCAGCACTGCCACTAATAATTGACTACTTTACTAATAGAAACAAAACAGGAAGTAAGTTTTAACAGTACGTGGAGAATTAATAAATAGTCGAAACAAAACAAATTAATAGTAACATTATAAAGTAGAAGGTAAAATCTGATTCCATTATAATCGATTATATAAATTGGTTTTGAAGAAAAAGTTACACTTTTTATTAGTGTTATGGTCATAAGCGAGTGCTTAAGTATGGTTTGGAACATGGCATTGTATATAATAACTAGCTTCTATCCTATGTTTTAATCCAGGGTATCATCTATCTACAAACCAAATTTCATCTAAATCGGTCCAGCCGTTTTGCCGTTAAAGATAGACAAACATACAGACAGACAGACACACTTTACCATTTATAATATTAGTATATTGATACTTGATATCGCTTATTTTAACACAGCGCCATCTATGATCTAGTCCCGCACTTACTTGTGTTATGGCAACTAGATAACGGATAAATTACATATACATGCTTTTTTTTGTAAATACAAACACATAAAACATATCAACATCCATACCGGAAAGAAACAAAAATAAATTTCAAATATATTTTCCATTTTAAGGATAGAACCCACAACCCTTGGTACAGCAGGCTATTAGCACTACGCCAAGCGGTAGACTGACTATATAATACAAATGTACCTTATACTCCTCAGCAGGAAGCCCAGTATTAAATGTAAAGATATGTCCCAGGACTTGCAAAGCTTCTTCCTGCTTCCCCTTCATCATGAGGAATTTGGGGCTCTCCTTAGCTTGGGTGAGCCACAACGAGGACAAGATGAGGGGCATCGAGTAGGCCATGGCTAGGATACGCCATGGGCGAAGGTATATGGACTGCACTTCCCAGTCTATTGAGAACACTGCCCAGGCTAGTACTGGAAAAAAAATATAAGATTTGTTTAATGCTATGAGATTCGTTCATCTATACTAATATTATAAAGAAGTAAAGTTTTTGTGTTTGTTAAATTATACGGGCTAATCTCAGGATCTTCTGAATTGATTTTAAAAATTCTTTCACCAATAAATAGCCACACTATTGCCGAGTGTCATAGATTATTGCTATGTATTATATGTATGTATTGTGTTTATAAACGAAAAGTATGTATAAGTAATTTATTCCGTTATCTAGTTGCCACAACACAAGCTTCTGCTTAGCTTGGTACTAACTGGCGCTGTGTATAAATGTCCTGAAAATATTCCTTTATTTATTTTATGGTATAAAAAACCGAAAAATATAAAGGCTTTTACGTGGTATTTAGTCCTTTTTGCAATGTGAATCGAAGAAAAAACGGTCGAATGAAAACTTTTCTTACGAACGCTGCCTTTACTATGAAAGATGTATTTTTGCCTTCAAGAGAAAAGATGTGAAGCTTGAAAAAGTCTACAGGAAAGTCAACGATAGCATATGGTAAATTTTTGTATTTAAGTTACAAAAATAAAAAATGCCCAACGAAGTGGACACAGGTCCGCTAGTAAATTAATAAAACAACTAAGTACGCCGTTCCATTTCACAGCGTATTCGTAAGTAGTAGTACGCGCGTGTATTGTGCATGTATGTGTGTGTGTTCAAGTTGGAACCGGGAATATGAATCAACTGTGTTAATTACTCGTTTGTTTTAGCTTTTACCTTTTTTATCATGTTCTATTTTTAATTTAATAATAAAGCTAGGAAGCTGTTCATTTGCTAACATAAAAAACACTTATCTCTAACAATATCTACTAGTTACTTACTTAGGATTTATCTGAAAGTACAACAGCCACATTTACAAAGAAGTCTTTAAATTAACCTTAGTCGGCATTACGTGGCACATTTTAACTTTTCACCTTCAATAAAGAAGATTCGAGTCGTAATACGTTATCTTCATTTATTATACCTTTGAATAAATTTCTAAAATGTTCTTTTATCTATACTAATATTATAAATGTGAAAGTAACGAAATTTGGTACACAGATGGTCTAGAGCCTGAGGAAGGACGTAGGCTATTTTTTTAAATCCACCCCCAAAAGGTTGCGCGAGGGGTTGAAACTTTTTATAATTTTACGCTTTCACGGCTAAACCGCTTAACCGATTGTAATGAAATTTGGTACATACATGGTCTAGAGCCTGAGATAACATATAGGCTACTTTTTGACTGGAAACAGGGTTATAAGGGGGGAAGAGGGATCTAGTTATACGTATTTCTAAATAGATACTGAACGTGTGCTCCAATGATATATTATATACCATGTGGAATAGTTAAATAAGCAATTAGTAAGTGCGAATAAAGTTCTTTTATTTAAATAAAACCGTTACTTACTAGGGCATAATGAAGCTATAAGCATCAGAGAGGCATTGCAGATGAGAACGGCCATGTCCCGTCTTCGCCGAGGCATCAGCTCGCCGGCAAACGCGAATCCCAAGGACGAAGGACACGATAGACTGCAAATACACGACTATACATTTTTATAGTAATATGGGATAGCTTCGCGATAGTAATTATCCATTGAAGCATTTTAACTGAACTTTAAAATTGTGCTCTTTTAAAACCAGCAATGTATTAGCTGAATATAATTACAATTATTATAATTATTTCATCCGCTCTTGTACCAGACAAAGAGTTTACACAACTTTAATTTTTAAACATAAATTTCCGAGATATTATTTCTGCTAAATATTGACTTCATAATCTATACTAATATTATAAAGAATTAAAGTTTGTGTGTTTGTTAAATTTTAAGGGGTAATCTCGGAATCTACTGAATCGATTTAAAATATTATTTAATTAATAGAAAGCCACATTATTGCTGAGTGTCATAGGCTATTTGAAACCCCGAAAAGGATAATTAACATTATGCCCATCGAAGTGGGCACTATGGTTATTAGCTAGTATTTAATAGTAATGTAGATTGAACATAAAATATAATTTAAGAAAATTTATTATGCAACTACTTTAAACGTGTTGATCGTGAACTCGTTTGATATTTAGTTAAATATTTATAAATTCGAAAGTAATGTTTAAGCAAATCAATTAAAGATTAAATGTTTTAATTAAAACTATTCTTTTAATTTGAGATACATATTGATTTCTGTAGAAATTCTAAAACCTAATATTAGGGTTAAAAAACGAAGCTTCACACAATTTCATTTAAAGTCACGAAACTTTAAAAGAAATAAAAAAATATACTTACAACAGAGATCCAATAAACTTGCAAATAGCGAAGGTCAATAGACTCGGCATGAAGGCAGCCAACAGACCAATTATTCCAGAAAGCATCGTAGATATAATTAATATAGGTTTCCTGCCCAAGGCATCAGCAGTAGGCCCCCAAAATGGCGCCGTTAATATTATACCTGAAATATTTAAAGATTCATTTTAAAATTGTTTTCTTTTAATGTTTTAAATTAAAACTTGGCCATGTTCATCTACTTTGCACTGGCTTGTTTAACTTCCAACAGAAAACCGAAAATTTAATATATCAAAAATAAATAAAATAAAGGTAACTTAAACTTTATATCTCACTTTAATAATGAACACAAATAATGCGTCCTTACTATAGGAATAAATCTATGAAGCATTGAATACATTTTTGGTTACAGGTTACATCCCCCATAACAATATCTATAAGTATTACACTTCTTACAAAGGATAACTATCGAATATTCGTTCTTGAAGTCTTCACAATATAATTATATACAAACTACAAATGATATATACTGAAAATATAATTAGGGTAAAACTGATACCTATATTTGGAATACTAGCAACGATTCCTCTCATATCATCTGGTATTTGAAGATCGCACGCAGCAGAAGGAATTAAGAAGGCACATCCAATCATTTCTAGTATTGAAGAGCCAAGCGTAGCCACCATAAGTGCACAGTGGAATACTTGATATTTCCCAGCGCCTGTAAATAAATAATAGCAATGTTGTGTGTTGTTAATATTGCTCATATAATATTCCCAGTACACTGCTGCTAATCTTCTTAATATATATAAATCTCGTGTCACAATGTTTGTCCTCAATGGACTCCTAAACCACTTAACCGATTATAATAAAATTCGCACACCATGTGCAGTTTGATCCAACTTAAAATATAGGATAGCTTACATCCCGGTATTGCCCCAGGAACGGGAACTACGCGGGTAACCGCGGGACACAGCTAGTAGTCCACTAAAAAGCGGATGGCTGTGCCGGGGCACGGTCACGGCCGTTGGATTTAACGTGAAACGTCTAAGTTAGCGAGTCCCTTTTAAATTAAAAGATTGAAATGAAAACAAGATCGACTCTGTTGTATCAGCGAGCGACTATATAAGTGAAATATTCACAGCACATTTTTGTTTCTAAGACTAATAGTTTTTTTTAATTAAGGTACGATGCTATGAACCTTTTCATTACGGCCTCCTTTTTAACCTGTTTCACGTTTCACGTCAAAATTGAAAAATGACATAAATGGTGGTAAATGATGAATTATTAAACCATTCAATTAATGAACGTCTATTCAAAAGTGTTAATATATGTAGCGTTTGAATAAAGTTATTTAATTTGACTTTGACTTTGATTTTAAAGAAAATTTGAGGAAAACGTGGACAAGAGAAGTTCAAGACAGAGAAGAGGAGAAAAAGAAATAGAGTTTGTGTCAATAGATACACTGATTTCTAACTGATTAATTGGTTATATGAAATTAATTATATAAAAGTTAGGAAAAAAACTGTTTGTAATATGATTGGCTAACAATAACTTTTGTATACTATGAACATAACGTACATATGATATTAATAATGTTATTACTCATTCTAAATGTATAATAACCCTTTTTCACTAGATATCGTCTCGTACAACAAATTTTTATTCACTCAATCGTTTTCTTTACCTAAATCGTAAATTGACAACATTTTTTGCCGCCTTCCATGCACTAAAACGACCTAAACATTTCCTAACCGACCCGACTGGTTAAAGCTTACAAAACTCGACATGCAATTAATTATCGCAATTAACTGTCACCCGAAAGGAGAGATAAATACCGCTAGAATTACAAATAAGTCTGCATGAATTACTGTCATAGGAAATGAGACATGTTCATTTGGTGGAAATTTTTCTTATACTCATTTGGATAAAAGTCGGTTCGTAGAACGCATGTTATGCTATAGGAAACATAAACATTCTTTTATAAAAAAAATGTGAAACTAGATCAATTAATACCTGTCTACTAATAGACTACAGGCTCATGTGGAAAAAAATATGGGTCATTTGAACCACCAAGTGACCTATCTAGAACGATATAAGAGTATAAAATGATAAGATTCAGCACTATGACGTCATTTATAAGCTGTCCAACTGAGTACAGGTGAGAATTCGAAAGTACTAGATAGATCGTTCTAGATAGGTCACCTGGTGGTTCAAATGACCCATAATTTTTTCAACATGGGCCTGTAGTCTATAATATTGTATTGTATGCTATTGTAAAAATAAATAAATGTATAGTATGCACGGTCATAGGTCATCGGTATGGATCTGGTCGAAGTACCGCGTGCTGGTAGATTAGACTTTGGTATAACACTAGATTTTCACCTAAAACATAACGATTTTGACTAGGAAATCGACATACATTATAAAACGCAAACCCATAAAAGCGGTACTATGTTAATATATCACAAACTGGGAGACATATTACAATTTTCAAGCATTCTACAACTTACAATAGAACTTATCTAACGCCTTTTCCAGGCAAAATACTATTTCGTAAATACCAAATTTCATTGAAATTGATTTATTGGCGAAGCGTGAAAGCGTAACATAAGTCTGTAGTTACATCCGTATAAATAACACTAGTAAGGTAGAATTTTCTTTGTTTTAAACAAAAAAATATAATCCTTAGTAGCATAGATAAAATATAAATATAAAAGTAAATCATAGGTTATTATTTATAAAAAGGTTATTTCTGGTCAATTTAAGCAGGTTCGCGTTTAATCTAGGTAGTGCGAAATAGCTGTCTAGGTATTAACTCTATTAAACGCTTGTATATTGTACAGTAGTGTTTTATGCGCTTATAGTAGGCGGTAGAATCGCGCTCGGAATTGACGTATTGGTGCGAGAAAGACAACACGACTGGGACAACCAATCAACGCTCGCGCACCCGACGATCACGCGCCCCGCGCGCCGCACCGCTACCTCGATACCTTATTTTTGACTTCTGCGCAGGTTTCGTTCAGCGCTAAAGATTCGTGACGCGAACTATACCCTCTATTACGTACTTGGAACTAGATAATTATCGAAAAATTTATATGTGAAAGTATATCCTGAGCGGGTTCTAGTCGAGAGAAACGACCGGAATATATCAGGAAAGTAAATTATTTTACTTTCTGTAGATTATATTTTAAATATTATTATTTGTTAATTACATTGAAAACTTGCATTTGTAAACGGAAGCCAAATTGATCGGATAAAGATCTTGTAGGACCCAAGATTCACAGGATATCTAATGAGGATAATGGTTCCCTTAAAACTGCCAAAAAACTCGCCTTGTTGAATCATCCTGCTATACAATAGAGCTATATGTCTAATCTTTATTAACAATTTGAATGGATCTTAGGATATTTTCCACCCTTTCACTCTTTGTCTAGTTTAGCATGTATTAGACTCATTCTTAGTTGGGATATGAGGGAAATCCTGTTACGGAATGACTAACCACCAGTGTTCCTTCACGTTCCAATGGCGGAAAATACATTAGACCTTGTATTATATAAGCAATTAGAATCTACTTTTCATGCTGTTATTGCTTCAAGACAAAAAACTTTTCCGAAGAACATAATAAAAGTCATAACATACGAGGTGTGTTCAAAAAGTATCGCGAATTTTGTTTTTTTTCAAAAATTATTTATTTATTCATGAATATCTATTTGGCCCCCTTCAAAGTAATCCCCATGAGATATTATACACTTGTGCCAACGGTTTTTCCAATCTTCGAAGCACTTCAAAAAATCATTTTTTTTTATCTTGTTTAGCTCCTCCTTCGATGCCGTCTTTATCTCATCAAGCGTAGCGTAACGTCGTCCTTTCATTGGCCTCTTCAGTTTAGGAAACAAGAAAAAGTAACAGGGGGCCAGATCTAGGGAATACGGTGGCTGCGGCATCATTAGTGTGCTGTTTTTGGCCAAAAAGTCGCGCACAAGCAATGATGTGTGAGCAGGGGCGTTATCGTGGTGCACAAGCCAATTTTTGTTCTTCCACAAATCCGGGCTCTCTGGCGGATTGCTTCGCGCAAATTGCGCAAAATTTGGAGGTAATATTCTTTATTGACCGTTCTTCCCTCAGGCAAGAACTCATGATGCACCACGCCCCTGTAATCGAAGAAATTCGTCCGTTGTTAAAGTGTTCGGGCGTCCGGCATGCTCCTCGTCGTTCACATCTTCTCGGCCTTCTAAAAACATTTTGTACCACCGATAAACGTTGCTTCGGTCCAAGGTAGCTTCTCCGTAAGCCACAGTCAACATTCGGAATGCATCCGCACACTTAATTTCGTTTTTCACACAAAATTTGATACAGGTTCTTTGAGCCACCATTTTTTGATTAAGTAAAAATCGAAGAAGACCCACACGTGCAAGCAAAACAACTGTCAATAATTAAGTGAACATCCAAAATAGCCGAGCTTGTCGGCGTAAGTGAGCGATATGAGTACCTACATAACGCCACAAAAAAATCGAAGTTCGGATATACGTAACCCGCGAAAATTAAAAATTCGCGATACTTTTTGAACACACCTCGTAAGTACCTAAGTCAAGATCTGGTTTGACTTATTTGACAAAAGTATTGAAGAATTATATAACACATTTAGACCAATAATGCTACAATTAATATTTATTTACACAGAAAGGATAGGAAAACAATAAATTTTAACGGTCACGCGTTTCGCTTCGCTTCAAAGAGAATAATGCAATTATGCGATCATTATGAATATTTACAATTGTGAGCATTCATTCAGTATTTAATTAGAGCCTATTTATGTACCGTCATGACCCTAAAAATTTTAAGAGCTAGATGGTAAGTTACATTTCTTACTTGAAATATTAGAACCAAGCGGGTTGTTTCGAGAGTTGCTTCGAGAGTAAATCGTATAGAAAAATATACGGTTAAATACTATACGACCTTTGGAAAGAGAGCGTTTGCTTACTTCAGCTTCGTTTCGTGTTTTCTCTTTCGCACGATTCATAACGAGTAGCTACGATGTCGAATACTGTAGCAATGATGGGTATGTATTTTATTTATTTTGTATAATTATTCAACTTAAGTGTTAGAAATTAAACTGTAAATTGTACAAAGCCGCATTAAATTTATTTAAGGAACAATTAGCTGGTTAAAAACTATTTAAGCAATTGCTATAAATTAACAAGACATATTGCCTCTTCTAAAGATATCCAGGTCAATCTTATCTTGATTTTTTGCCGACTTCAAATATAGGAGTCAAATCAAATGTTCTACTCTGCTTATGAAAAAAATTCACTCAAAATCAGAATAGACGCAACCTAAGAAGGAATATCTTAGCGGAAATACATCACACATTATTGTAAAAATATTTTTTAGCTCGGCCAAAATACCCATTTCCGTCCATGTTATACATTATCGTGCCGCTAATTCGTACAAATTGATTGATTTAACACTTATTCATACATTCTTTATGTGACATGGTCCTCGTCAAATTCTACGACACCGAAATATTTTTCCTCAAATAAGCAGAATTTGGAAAATTTTACTAATGACTGGTTATAAATAAATGTATATTTTTTTTTATATAAAAATGAAAAAAAATCACTCAAAAAACGTCTAAAGATCTCACCACTTGAACATAGTGAATTCATACGACTTGGACTCCCTCAAAATGCGCATTTTTTCCTAAAAGGCCATCAACAGATTCGTGGCTTCGATAGCTGAGGCTTTGGCCAATAAGTCTTACGACTAATCCGTATTGAAAAATGTATTTGCTTAATTCCTTTCACCCTAGAGAAAATTTAAAACGAAAGACGAAAGAAAAACCATAGAAAGTTTTCTTCCTGATTCCCACTTCAACAATAGTTACACTCTTGTTACAATGATGAAAAACTAAATACATTATACGTTAGCTTCTAGTTTTTAACCGACTTCAAAAAAAAGGAGGAAGATTCTCAAATCAACCGTATATATGCTTTTTTATTATTGTTACATACAGAGAAATCTTTCTTTGTGAATCTAATAAAATCGATAGTTCAATAAAGATTTATTAATTCGACCGTTTTTTCTCTGATACACTTTGCAAAACGGCCTACCACATAAAAGCCTTTTTATTGTGTAGTTTTTTATATAGCCCATTACACTCAGCAATAATGTGGCTTTTTATTGTTTAAAGAATTTTTGAAATCGGTTAGGTAGATCCCGAGATTTTACAATTTAAAAAAACCACAAACTTTACTTCTTTATAATATTAGTTAAGATGAAACGAAGTCGCTTTCTATTGTCTGTCCCTATGTTTACTTCTTAATCGAAACTATCTTTAAACGAAACCAATTTTCATGAAGTTTTTATCATACGATAGATTCAAGGAAAATATTTTGTGTATAGTCTGTGCATAAATGCAGTAAGAATTACAATTACAATTAATCGCGGGACACGGCTAGTAATAAGTAGATTTACTTGATGAAGTTCAAGTGAATTCATGTCTTTATTCAACCAAGCTACATATACTAACATATTTGAATGTTAGAGTATATCAAAATTGCATACCAAGAATAACGTGTCTTATTCTTATATTTTAAAACTAGCTGACCCGTGCCCACTTCCTTAGGCATAATGCTAATATTCCTTTTCGGCATTTATATATGCCTATGACACTCAGCAATAATGGGGCTTTCTATTGGTGAAAGAATTTTTAAAATCATTTCAATAGATCCCGAGATGACCCCTTACAATTTAACAAATACTCTAACTTTATTATATTAGTATAGACAACTGCTAACTTATCTAATTATGTGATTTTAAAATATACATAGTTACAGGAAAAACCGCGCGGCACGAATTGTTTTTGAATGAAATTGCCAATTTTTACTTACCAGCGAGATCCAAAGCCGTTTCCAAATCAGCTTCCATTGCACTTTTTTCCTTTTTAGAATCATCTCTTGTCCTCATCGTGCTAAAATTCAAAACAATTTGAGAGATACTAGCATATTTGAATTATAGAATTGACAGTGACTCAATTTTTTGGGCGCTAATTTTCGTGCAAATATTGCTAGGCTTTCTAGCGAATAACTTTCAACACACCGTGTTTTATTTTCAATATTACACCAATCCATTTCATCGTTATTCATAAGAGAATGAATTACATTTTAAAACTTTAAACAAGATATATTCGTAAGTAGTTTATTCTTAACTATAAGTAATGTTAAAGAGTAACGCTGCATATAGTCACGAGTTAAATACGAATTCTTTCTTACAAAATCATATTTACTTCTGATTAAAATTTGCGAAAGAAAACGGGATGTTCTAACGAACTATGTTCAGAATAAACATCTTGAATTATAATATTTAAATACGATTTTTTTCTTACAAAAATGGCACTGGACACATTCGAGACCGCATTTTGAATAAACAAACAAACAGTCAATCGTGTGTATAGTTCGATCGCGCAGTTTTAACTGAATCTATCTGTATACGATTTTCTAACTTGAAAATTAACTTTCACGCTCGTTTATTGAACTTGCCGATGTAAGCAAGACGTGATTATGTGTTCTTTTAGTTTTTACTTATAATAAATAGAAACATAATTCTATAGGAATGCTAAGTTAACGCCTAAGATGACAGTTTTAGTTGAAATTTCTGTACCAAAAAAGTAATGTCACTTTGTGGAAATTTCCACTAGGTTTTCCAGAATAGGGATACCAGTTTGTTATTAGAATGAACCAAAGATAATTTGTAGGATTTTTTAGAGATATTTTGTCGTAAATTATAAAAAAAAAACTCTAAGATATTTGACGCCGGTTGTCTGCGGAAGAGGCATCCTTACATAGTTTGTTTGTCCTACATATAGCAAATAATTAATTATTACATAGCCTGTAAAAACCCAAAACAATGCGTCACAAATCATACTCTTAGAATACAAAACATCTGATATTTACTCTAAGCTAGTGACATATTTTGTTTGCTTACAAATAAGTGTAGATGTTAGATTAATTTGTTCTTTACATGGACTAGGTATAGAGTTCTATTTTATTTAATAGAACTCCTAATAATTATACAGTTTGATCTCAACATATTGTGACCCCCATTAAATAAACTTAATTTAGTAGGTGTTTGAGATTGAACCATCCGCCTACAGAAAACCGGCGTTAAGAAATATATTATCAGTATATTATCAGAAACAGAGATGTCATTCTATTTCGTTCGGAAAGTGGGAGCACTTGGAAGACTATTTATTCCTTTTTCTCACAGACCCTTTCCCTTTTCCCTATTTGTAAGGTCAATAACATAGTCATGAGGTAATTACCTTTTCGACTTTTCATATGAGGAACCTCACGCTTAGCAATTAATAAAAAACATTACGACATGCTTCTAAATTATAGCGCGATTGACAGGTGTATCACCGCCATCTAGCGGCTATAACTATAAGCTACAACACTTAAAGAATATTATACGAAACCATTTTATCTATATACTATTACTCACCTATAAAGACTCTAAAATTTATCGGTATATATCACAGAAGTAGATAAAACTAGCTATGTTTCGCGGTTTCATTCGCGTCAAAACAAGCCCGTCTTACGTTTTTCACATCAACATTACACTGAGAACGAACAGTCTTTGTATAGATGAAATAATAATTTTCAAAATTTATTTAGATTACCATACTACAGCATCATAAATTTATTAACTGTCAAACTAATTAAAATTCGCGCTAAATAAATCATCTATTTTTTTACACAGAGTCAAAGCATCTCCTTAAAACACAGAAAGCATACTGCACCATAATCCTTTAAAGACAAACGAACAAATATAAATAAGCAATAATTATAAATTACTAATTAAAATTACGGTTATTGCTAACGAGCATTATTTACTGACCATAAATAAAAGATGCTTCGAAGTGACTTATCAGATTTATTATGAATCACATCGATATTCCTTACTTTACTTTTATTCGAGAACAAATAGCATATTGTTGTTATTCAAATATAATTATTCAATTTAAATATAATAAATGCTTTTTAAAAACTGTTGTATAGATTGAAATAGTGTTATCTTTAATTGGAGAAATTATTTAATTCTATTTTGCTTGTGCCTTAATACATATTATACTAGCTGTTACACACGACTCTGTCCGCGTGAACCTTATTAAGGTTCTTCATATTTAAGATGTATTCTGATATCTCTGGCGGGGACTAATCCAAAGAAGCAATAAAATACTTTTTAACAAAAAAACCGACTTCAAACTAAAAAGCAAAAAATACATTTTGCGTCTCACAAAGTAATATGAATTTTCATTTAGTAGGTATAAAGTAATGATTTAAGTCATTTCATAATTTTGAAGTCGGTGCCAACTAAACGCGCGTTATTTTCGTTTCCGAGCAATGCCGGGAATAAAAGAAAATAAAATATATGTTGTGTTATTGTTCCTGAAAATAACGTCATAAAAGTTCGTGGAATAGGCCTATCGGGGATACAACGTTATAAAAAACGCGCCGAGTACACTACCTCACACCTCACAGGTGTTATGAAAATGTGTGCATATTATGTAGAACATGATTCTTTCAAGCGCAATATCTGGGAAATAGTGGGTCTTAGAGAAAATATCATAGGAACTATTTTTATAGAGAATTTTGAGATCTACAACTTTGTTTTGAGGTACTTTTTCGATAAAACTAACCATTTTCGAGTAAAATCCAAAAAACCTAAAATTTTGACTTTGGGCCCGAATAAGTCCCTAAGCTCACATGGGACTGATGGCGACCTAAGGTCTCTACGAAGACATAATATTAATTATCCTTTTCGGTTTTCTATATAGCCTATGCCACTCGGCAATAATGTGGCTTTCAAAAAAAAATTATTTCACTAATGAAATATTTTTTTAAATCGGTGCAGTAGATCCCGAGATTACCCCTTACAATTTAACAATCACACAAACTTTACTTCTTTATTATTAGTATACAGACAGTCGAAGAAATATATCTCTAAAGGATAAAACGAAGAGTCATAAATTTGTTTCCGAAGACTTACGTATGGCCACCTCGACGCGACGATATAATTTAATACTAGCCACACCTCGCGACTTTACTCGCATTTATTCATGTATCATAGATTTTATTATGCATTTTAAACTCTTAAATCTTACAATATATGTATATATTGTAAGATCTTATTTGTGTTATTTAATAAACTTATGCTTTCTCTGGAAACAAAGCATTTTCTAACTACACACGTAATCAAATTGATACAAACTTGTAAACAAAGAAACGGCGTTTATGTTTATACTTCTTCTAATAATTATTTTTATCAATTTAAATATTACTGTATAAAGTTATTTTAACCTTTCCAAATTCCTTATAAAATCCAACATTGACATTTGGTTCAAAGAGAGTGACAACGCTAAGCGCGGTAAAATTCAAATTAAGAAAACTAGGTAATTTTTTGACACATATAAACATTCCCCTTGAATCACTCTATCTGTCAAAAAAACAGCATGAAACCCATAAGAGGATTCCTCTAATGGGTTTATTGGAGTGTAAGCCATTCTATTCTCCAATTATTGGAGTGTAAGCCATAGATTTTAATGGGCCCCGAATGCCTAAGTTTCTTAAGACTTATTTTTTATTTAATTACCTTGATACTTATGCTTCATAGTTCCAGATTGCAGTACTTGTTTTTGTCTTTTCAATTTTATTTTTTTTTAGGTACGTCGGGTATAGTCGGGTTTTTTAATTTTTTAAATTATTTATTTTATTGTAGACTTTTTAGTTATGGTATCTATCATAACGATGGGCATTCTTATCGGCATCAGTACTACATCCCAATTTTATTGGAATTGAATTTAAATGCATTGTAGAATGTAAGTACCAACGCGATGGTCTAAGTCTTTCTTAATAATTATTAATTAATTATTTATCAATAAGTAGTCACTATAATCGAAAAGTGATGTAAGAAAACTATTAATTATAACTTTTAAATCCCTATTCAACGATACCCCACTTGATGATGACGTCTTATGGTCGCCATTTTGATTTTTTATTAATTCCATGTCTTTAGTGACACCCTCCTTTGCGGCGCGCAGTCGGGTGATAGATAAATTATCTACAAAAGGTCAAATAATTTTTCAACTACCAGCCGAGCCTCCGATTTTATAGGTACTTAAATGAATTAGGTATAAACCTTCCACTTGATTAACTCTATCTAATAAAAACCTGCCCGAAAATCTGTTGTGTAGTTTTAAAGATGTAGGCATTCATAAGGACAGATGGAAAAAGACGATTTTGTATTGTACTATGTAATGATAATGATATTAAAACGGATTTTGAAGACAATTGTTTTACAGACAAAAAAATTTCATATGATATGGAAATAAAGAGGCTTTTATGACCGTTTAGCTAGTTAGTTTTCATATTTTTATTGTGAGGGAAAATTCTCATCACGTCGTTATGTTTGAATGATTTTTCGTTACGTTTGAATGATTTTTATAATAGGTAATATGACGTTAACACGTCATATTACCTATTATAAAAATCATTCAAAACAATCTATAGAAATTATCCATATAAAAGAACATTTTTAATTAATGTTATTATTATAGCAACGGAAATAGGAAGCGATTTAATACTTAATTTTGCTGTTTAAATAACTATGAATACCAATTTATTTACTTAGCGTTGTTTACTAGTCAATATTGTGCAGTACACAATATAACAATTACTAAGTTAGATAAATAATTGATAACATTCTATTCGTATTCATTTCTATTCTAAGTCTTCCTTTGTCTAAAAATATACTCGTATTAAACGCGTCTTCATTGACGCTGTACTAATCCTACCCAAAACCTTATACCCTTTACATTACACCTTATATATAGGTCGCGTCACGGATGCTTAGCGCCGGACGAGAATAGCTGCGCATCGGTAGAATCGCGCTCGTAATTGACGTATTGGTGCGAGAGAGACAACACGACTGGGGACCCAATCAACGCTCGCGCACCCGACGATCACGCGCCCCTCGCGCCGTGCCATACCCTCGATAGCTTATTTTTTACTTCTACGCAGGTTTTGTTCAGCGCTAAAGATTCGTGACGCTACTTATACCATTTTTTTTGCTTAATTACCATCCTCGTACTGCGTACATTCATAATTATTCTAAATAAGAATCATGTTAATCAGTTCAGCAGATATCGAATTATGCGCTTACCGGCACATTTTTCGATTCATTTTATGTCATAGAGCACTTATTATTAAGTGTACAATATTATTTATACTTATTGTGATTTGGGCAACTGAGCCCATGAACAGCCGCAAAGCTAATTATTAAAATGAACTGATGTGTTGTCATCCTGTAAAAAAGGGTTAATAGAAAGGCTTTGTTACATATGGGAATAAAGGATAGGATAAAAGACAATACGAAGGAAAAAATGAATTATATAAATTAAGGGTAATAATTGTATAAATTAACGAATGGAACGCGTTGACAGCTCTGATGAGATGAACGTTGCCACGCCACCACCCCGGGCGCGTCCTTCCAATTAAAATAAGGACGTACTTATTCTATTACTATTATTACTTCTTTTTTATAATATGAAGAGGGGAATCGAGCTGGACGCACTCCTAATGGTAAGAGTAACGCCAGCCCATAGCCAATGCAGTGCTACCCGTAACTTTGCTATAAAGCCCAACTCCGGGCAGGTGTACACTACACCGACGCTCCCCACCTTGAGTCATCAGATATTAACACTCATTAGCCCGATAATTTCGCTGGCTACAGTGCCCTTGAAGCATCTTAGGTCATATTGTGTTGCATCCTAGATCATAAACTGTGACAGAGATGATTCCACAACCTGTGGTTAGTTAGCAAAAACATTACAACGTAACGTACGTCACATTACCACAATTTCACAAAAAAATATTTACCTTCCTATGGAAAAATTGAGAACCAAATTTGCATAACGCTCAACAGCTTAGCAACAACAAAAATAACGCGCGAACTTATCAAAATTCTGTTATTTCTAGAGTGTTAATCTAAAAAATATTTCCACAACCGGCGATTCGTTTGCACAAGCATCAAGGAGCGAATATTCCATGTACGTCACGGCGCTATAATTAGCGTGGAGACGAACAAATATTCATTGTAATCTAGCTTGTTAAATAATTAATAGATAACTACCTTATAAAACAGAGAGAAAGCAGCTCCCATCTTCATTGTACTTTTTAACGTCAGTTAAGTTAGTTATTTCTCGTCAATTAGTTAAAATCAGAAGGTAAGCTGAACATATCAACTTTATGGCTCTCTGAGCGTTTTCTTTCAGACATAGAACGAGACATCACTCGGCAGTATCGTCAAAAGTAAGTATGTGTAAGCAAGGAAAGTTTTGCGTACTGTGAGAAAAAAATCTTTGTAAAAAAATCTTTTAAGAGACCTTTTATTCGGTTTTTAAAAGATATCATAGTAAACTATGAGCCTGACGAGAAATATCGCAAAAAGGGTATTAGAAAGAGACTATAATCTCATTTCGTCTCTATAGAGCGCTATCTCTTTCGGACACTAACTATTAATGTTTGACAGTCGTGTCTGACAAACGTTAATGGTATTGTGGGAGAGAGAAACCGCTTTATGTGTCTGAAGTTAAACTACGGTCTCTTTCTAAAACATTTCTCTATTAATCTATTGTCGTCAAAATCAAGTATTCGTAACGTATTTCTATAACTTAAAAGCTTACAGCTTAAGCTTAAGCTTACTTACAAAAAATTCCATTATTTTTCGCAAATTAACAAAAGTTTAATGAACTGTTACTGTGTAAATTTAAAATGACTTCTGAAAAATGGAATCAAGATTGTAGGTCAAACGGGACGTTGTTATTTGTTGTAGGATTAAATACTTTCAGTTGAGATAACGATGAAATAACTGCGGGTAATATTATCTCTGCTTCTCAATAATAAGATATTGTTCTTCTTTTAAGGTATAACCTTTAATAAAAGCGTTTTTCTTAATGACAACATTTGAAACGGACTTAAACACGTTATATTATTGTAAAAGGTATAATTTTGAGCTTAGACTAAAAACTAAACTCCGTGAAACTTGCACTCTCCCGTTGACTTACCATAGAATAACAGTTACTATGGACTTACTATTTATTAGTGAAATGTATAAAACGCAGAAGAGAACATTAATTTAAAAAAAAGGTTTTAAATAGGGGTAGTGCAAATCATGCAATCAGGTTTGTAAGCAAAAATATAAAAGTTTCGATCAAACAAAGACTTAAAAGATATTCTACTGATAGTAATAGAAATGAACGTGAAACTCGTTAGATGCTTTTTTGGTTTTTTTATTGACTTAATTCTATTCCAAAGATTTGATATCAGACTGTGAAAGCGAAAGCGAGCTTTTGAATACTTAGTCTAAGTATTTAAAATCGAGACAATGTGAGTGAAAGTGAAAACATGCTTTATTTTAATGCTACAGAGCCTGTTTGTTACTTAATAAATGCTAGTGTCCAGACAATATAGAATTTAAATACAATCAAACCGGAAGAAAAATATTATGCAACTAAAGAAAATGCATCTGAAGATAAAAAGAGACTAGAAGGAGACCAGGAGTGCTTTTAGAAAAACAAACATTAAAAACTAAACAGTATCTGAAACTTTAGTATTTTCAAACGTTTTTAAGTATAGTCTTGAAAGTTAATCAACCCTTTTCGCTAGTTAGCTTTTCCTATGAGCTGATGAAAACCTTTCTAAGAATTCTTTAATTAAGAACGTTTTAATCATAAAATATTTATTTATATCCAATAAGTAACTACTTACCCTTTTCGTCAAAACAAGCGTGTTAGAAATATAATTCTAACCATAAAAATTTATAGATTACAATAAAATCAAACTAAAATCCTAGGAATCACAAAACCTACAAGCAAGACAGAGTGCAGTTCTAGTATTTCTATACTAAAAAAAAGTTTAAAAAACATGTTTAATTTTGTTCCAGAAATGCAAGTCACAACTAAGAAACATATAAAATTTGATGATGAGAAAAAACAGCCGTTGTATGCTGCTACCGTAGATGAAGCTTTAACGGCGACAGGTGAGTCTATTTTACAAGATTGTGATATAATTAATATTTAATGTGAAGTGTGTACTTATCCATAGACGTATAAGGCATAGACTGATAGTCCTTTAATCGGTCCGCCATAAGTCAAGCTAAAACTGTATAAATAGCGTCACGAATCTTTAGCGCTGAACGAAACCTGCGCAGAAGTCAAAAATAAGGGTGCGCGAGCGTTGATTGGTTCTCAGTCGTGTTGTCTTTCTCGCACCCATACGTCAATTACGAGCGCGGTTCTACCGATGCGAAGCTATTCTCGCCCAGCGCTAAACATCCGAGACGCGACCTATAAGCACGTTCTTATACTCGATGACACGCAAACAACCAATAATGTTGCTACTAAGAAATTTACCCTATAAATGTGGAATAATTTAAATCTAGCTTTTCCGTGAAACCTTTTCTACAAATAATTAAATCTGACACTCCCTTTATTCTCAAAGTAATATTTAAGCTACTAGCGATCAACTCCGGCTTCGTTGAAACACTCTATCTATTAAAGAAAATTGCATCAAAATCCGTTGCGTAGTTTTAAAGATTTAAGCATACATAGCGACAGACAAAAGAAAGCGACTTTGTTTTATACTATATAATGATAATTAATGATACAATATCTGTGTCTATATTCCATCAGGTTTCGGCAAGTACAATTTCGGGCTACTACTGGTCTGCTCATGGACGCTCCAAGCCATGGGTATGGATCTCTTTGGTACCAGCTTCGTGGTCGCTGCAGCTGTTTGTGACCTGGAACTTAGCATGCAGCAACGAGCCTTGCTTACTGCAACACCCCTAATAGGTAGTTTATCAAGAATCTGCATCATTAATGTAGTGTGCTGAAACGCTTATCAAATTTAAGTGGGACTCAAAAGTTTGAAAGTTTGAAACATTTTGTTAAAATGGATTTAGTAACAATGAAATTTTATAAAAGGTTCATATCTAACAAATAATTCTTATTTAAAAAAGTATTCTCAAAAACCTTTACATTGCAGTCTGGATCTAAGCTAATTAATTTAATTTAATAAATCTTTGGTGGTAGACCTATGCCATAAGATTGAATTTGGACCCTCCCTTACTTACCGGCGTCAAATAATGACATCTCAATCGTAACAACCCCATATATAGAACCCATTTTACTTCACTCCCTCGAAAGCACCGTCTAAGGAAATTCTAGAAACATCTAGAAACTTTCTTCGAACCTACATTAAATGTTTGACAGGTGTGGTCCTTGGCGCCCAGCTTTGGGGCTACGTGTCAGATACAAAAGGACGTCGACTGACATTGGTACTGTCAATGTCAGTTGGTTTCGTTTTTGCCGCCTTAAGCAGTTTCTCGCCCGATTGGAAAATCATGGCCTGTATGAAGCTTATATCATCTACATTGTAAGTATACGGTTGCAATAAAGGTAACATTATATGTAGTTCGTTAAATGCAAATCGGACAAGCCCACGAAGGGTTCTGAAATATTACCGTATTATTTATAAGCTAGTCCACACTTAGTCTTATTTTTACCCGACTACGGCAAAGCCAAAGGAGAGTTATGATTTTGACAGGCTATGTATATATGTATGTATGTATGTATGTATGTATGTTCATCTGTTCCCTCGTAACTTCTAAACCACTAATCAAAATTCGACAAATGACATATCATTAGAAGCGTCTTAATTGTCCGCTGGTTATAGGCTATATAGATTTTCACCAAATTCAAACCTCTAGCGGACAAAATATACAGAGTAAAAAAATAAAGTTAAGCTAGATATGCCGTGTTTGGTATCATTTTAAAGCGCTTCACTTGTACATTTCGAATATATATATATTACTAGCATTTGCTTGTGACTTTACTTGCATTTATGGGGTACTTTTATACTTTTTCAGCGTCGTTTTTTGTCGTAGTTGGGTTTTAGTTTTTTTACTTTATCTTGTTTAAGACTAGGGACTGTCTTTTCAACTAAATATTCAGCATTCTTACTATTGAAAGATAAACAAACCATACGTCAAGTCTACAGATTATAACCATATAATATAACATATTATCATATAACATGTTATAAAACAAAAATGAATTCGCCCTGTTCCAAATGTCCATAGAGGTCTAATAAAATAATATACATACATTTTATAAAAAAAACTCTTGCCCCTTACAAAATACTACAACCAAGTTATAAAAAGATTTTTTGCTATTTGCAACTGCATCACAATAACGTTAATTAACTATCTGAAAATATTCCAGCGGGTGATAAGATAAGTAATTATAAAAATACGTCATTAAATTGTTTTCGTTTAAATTTGCGTCATCTAACGTTAGAGGTATGAATCATAAAAAAATATTTCAAAAGTAGATGCGAGCTCCCTGAGTTTTAAATTTCAAAATAATAACAACACAAGAAGCATATTGGGAAATTCGCATTATAGCATGCCGACGTCAAGTAATGACAACTCGCTGGAGATGTCATTCCATTCGGTTTGGTAATTTAGATCTCATCTACTAATAAAAGAGACAAAGAGCGAAAATTTTCTTTCCTTTTTTCCTTATTTAAATGTCGAAATTGGCGATGAATTTATTCTTGCCACTGGTCATAATAAGCCCTCCTTTCACACAATCAGTCTGTTCATGGTTACTGAAGGCCTACTGGAGATTAATAAATTAAAAAAATCTGGTCATATTATGTTTAATTGCCTGCTATAAAAAAACACAGCATAATAGAACAAACGCATAACAAACGTCACAACTCAGTAGCTGCTATTATTTGCAAAATAATGTTATCTTTACCCCACGTAGCGATATAATAACAGCACACATCTTATCTTATATTTATTTATAGAGCGAGAAACACGTACAAATTAAATAAATATTAGTTAAAGAATTACGATGTTATAGTATACCGTTCCGGTTTGCTAATATTTGATATCTGAATGTGGTTTTCCCCGTGTTGTCTATGCAAATAGATGTGTTTACTTTTGTTTCTTTATCAAAGTCAAAGTCAATTTATATCTTATTCAACTATGCTACATATACGAGTAGTATACGTTTGAATCGTCATGGTATTACAAAACAATGACGTATCACCTTATTACATATTTAACTGAAATAGACCTTAACTTTGACCTTTTTCCATTGTATTATTTGTCTTGTTGATGTAATTTAGAAAAAAATATATTTTACACAATCTTAATCGAATTCTTTACATCGACACTTAGAATGGAATGTTTACACAAAATTGTTTTATATTAAACGACCGATTATAAGTATTGCTAATATAACTTATTAGGCGTCTAGAAAATTTGTGGTTTTAATACAAGCCAGGAATTTCAGTCATCAATCAGTCCTAAATTTTTGCTTAGGCTCGAAGAATTTCAAATTTTCATTAGCAAAAATAAAAGCCAGTTTGTGCCTCTTTTCCAAAAAAGTAACAATTGTTAAAGTGATAGCGATAGATCGGCAGGAATTTCCTCAGATGTAAACCAGTGCTGTAGCCTTAATAATATTGAGTTTAATACACACCTATAGATATTTTATGACGTATTTTAGCACGTCAGCAAGTAACTCGGGTGCCTACACATTGCTGGGTGAGAGCTGTCCCGAAAGATCACGAGGTCGTTCCATGCTGCTTTGCACCTGTGCGCTGATGTGTTCTCAGGCTGTCGTTGCCGGTAAGTGTAAAAAACTATCAGTGCTTTCCAATTACAGAGCATGACAAGTAACAGAATCCATTGTGAAATACGGTTCTGTTGAAATATCTGACATCTTTAAATCTTTGAAAGTACAAGTAAACAAAGGGTTTTAAAGTATACGTCACGCAATGATAGTAATCACTGCAGTATTAACAACGAAAGAGCTTAAGTTAATAGAGAATCGTAACAAACAACTCGTTATCAAAAATCTTAGATTCTGAAAAACAATTATTATGCCTACAATCGACGTATGTGTGTCAACATAGAAGGAAAATATTTTCCTTTTAAATTTAATTACGCATTTACTACAGTAAATTTTTTATTGCTTATCTATCTTACTAATATTATAAATTTGAAAATTTGTGAGTATTGATTTTTGTATGTTTGTTGCTCTTTCACGCAAAAACTACTGAATAAATTTAGCTGATATTTGGCATGCAGGTAGTTTATACCCTGGATTAATACATTGAATAATATTTATCCCGGTGTTGCACCGGGCACGGAAATTACACAAGTAACACCGCTGGGAACAGCTAGCTAGTACATAAAAACGCTGACATATACCATCTTGTTTCAGTCTTCGCCTTCCCAATCCTTCCTATGGAGTTTGCCTACTGGATCGACTTCCTCGGCATCTACTACAGACCCTGGCGTCTCCTAGCCTTCATCATGGCCATACCGTGTGCAGCGACTGCCTGTCTTCTCCAGTTCTTCCATGAGAGTCCCAAGTTTCTCCTGTCTAGAGGCCAAAATGATCAGGCTTTGGAAGTCCTTAAGAAGATTTACGCTTGCAATACTGGACATAGCGCTGATAGCTTTCCTGTAAGTTTGTTTTTTTTACGATTTTATAGATTGAGTAGATATAGAAGTTGCGATAATAATAATAACAATATATATTTCCCGCATCCTGCGTGAAGCCTACGTCTCTCAGTTGACAAGGATAGGGTTAGTAAAAGATGTTATCCACCCATTACAATAGTATCACAATTACACAGGTAAAGAAACTGATCGATGAACAAGAGAGCACGACTACTGATCAAGGATCGTTCTTGCAAATTGTCTGGCAGCAGACGACTGCGCTGTTCCGACCCCCGCTCCTGAAGGTCAC
The DNA here is from genome assembly GCA_026213755.1 of Eurema hecabe. Classification (NCBI taxonomy): domain Eukaryota; kingdom Metazoa; phylum Arthropoda; class Insecta; order Lepidoptera; family Pieridae; genus Terias; species Terias hecabe. The sequence goes on from JADANM010005714.1 coordinate 1,479,852, forward strand.
CCTGAAGCTGTTCTATCTTGTCACTGTCATCTATATGACGTAAGAAGTTATTATATATTTTTTAGTTTTATCCAAAAATTTATTACTCGAAGAACGTCAAGTCGAAAGAGTAACAAATATTGACGAATAATTCTTTGAGGTTTTGTAGCAAAAGGGTAAAAATGGATCTCTATTAATTAAGTGTCTGTCTGGCTGTCTGTTTGTAACTAGGCTATATATCAAAACCCGCGACATAGCAATGAAAACAAAATTAAACAGATATTCTCTACAACAAATGTTCATGTTGTACGTCAAAGGTTTCGTATCGTCAAGTACGAAAGCTTTCATGTCGTTTTATTTATAATGGCGTACTATCTAAACTTAAAAACTAAGTTTAAGTTATTTTCAGCCTTGATTAGTTTTAGTAATTTCAATTTCAATAAATTTACTTAAATTATTAAGATTCTAATTCTAATACATTTCTGGCCCTATCATGTTTCATGTATTATGTTTCTTAAAAGTCTTGAGATGATGTTTTATATATACAGCGGAAGCGGCTTCATCCTCTGGTTGCCGTACATCATGAACAATCTCTTCTCCGTGATGGAGTCGGGCGGCGGCGCTGGCATGAACCTTTGCACCGTCATCAGATTCTCCACCGAAAGCTTAGCTGTAGCTGGAAATGATACTGTAAGTTATTTAGCACAGATAATAAATATCCTTTCATAAAAAATCGACGTCAAGTAATGGCATCTAGTTAGAGATGTCATTGCGTGTCGATCGGTAAGTTGCAGTACCGGAGGCCCATTTTTCGAATCCGAATTTATCGAAATTATCAATTTTGTTACACTTTCTTAATTTGACTGTAATGTAAGCTTTAATCTTATATCAGTTTTAGTTATAAATCAATCTATAGGTAGTCAACTTATACATTTTTTCGCTAATATAACTTGAATTCTTTTTATATCAAAACTACATATTATACTATAATATTACATTTATATACCTTATGAAAACTTGTATCAAAACAGAATAACCAGATCAAATCTATCAGTAAATGTATGTAAAAACTATTTTATTGTTCCAGATTATTGAAGTATGCAATGACACCATTCAACCAACGACTTTAATCTCAGCTATGTCTTACGGAGCTCTTGCTAGTTCTTCCAATCTCGTACTTTCTCTCACCTGTGGCTTCAGGAAACGCATGGCAATGATCGGAATAGTCTTGCTCTCTGCTGCATCAGCTGTTCTTCTTAATCTAGTCGCCAGCCCTATCGCTGGAGGAGTGTTCTTCTTCTTGTTCCTTCTCTGTGCTCTGTCTATGGGCATCTTGAGCGTGTACTTCGTGGAATTGTACCCTACGTCTTTAAGGTTAGTAGTTGTACCAAGTAAAATGATTCTGTATTTTATTCGTGTAAAATGCAATTTTTTGATAGCTTCAAAATTAGAATCAGACCATGGCTTATATTACCCTTTTCTAGTCTCAATTCTAATCCAATAAAGTAAGTTATCCTACTAATATAATTAGTTATTGGAATACCTTTTTTCAAATGCCCGCTTCTTAAGATGTAAGCAAGCGACCATCGTAACATCGAAACAAATTAAACTTTAAAACAAAAAAAAAGGAAAAGAGTATTTATTGCAGACTTTCCTTCTATTCTGTGATGCACATATCAAACGTTATTTTTTTAATAAATTTATATTTTCGCTTTGACAGAGGGATGGCGTCATGTCTCTCTGTGATGCTGGGGAGGTCGAGTGCCTTCCTCGGAGTGAATGCGATCGGCTACCTGATATCAGCCAACTGCGAAGCTACATTCTACGCGTGGTCTGTCTTATTACTGAGTAAGTATTACTATTTATATGCTAACTATTGATTTTATTTTATGAAAAGTAGACAAATAAATATGTATAGAAACTAATCCATTTGAAAAATTTGCACAACAGTATAGTAGCTTTTTACTATCATGTCTTAAAATATGAATTAAGTCGATAAAAGCAAAATGACCACTGCATATCGTATTTAAAATAATAATATTAGTAAATGATTTTTTTTACACAAACTGCAAAAAGATAAAGATACTCATTTTGACTGTAATTTTCCATGTTGGGCCATGACTATTTTAATTTTGTTAAGTTCTTACGATGGCTTTCGTGAGATTTTTTTTTAAATAAATACAAATTAAGCGTACAAACTTTCAACATAAAGTTTATTTGCTATAAATAATGACATCTAATTTTCAGGTGCGATAATTGTAGCATGGTTTTTGCCGAGTGATAAGAAGCCAAACCAATGAATGAAGATTAAAGAAAAATGGCGGACGAGTTTTCGCCTTAAACTTTTAGAATTATGAAAAGTACTGAAGTGGTTGAATTCATAGAAAATTCAATACAGTCTCTATATTTCGCTTATATAGGTTTAAATAAGTTTAGTTATACAACTTTTTTCTTTTTTAATAAAAGTTGCCTGGTAAAAACAAAAAAGTTGTCAATGATATAATCTATAAGTAATAATATTGTTTAATTAACGTAAAACGAGAACTGAATTTTATCAAAATTGAATTGTAAATTTTGATTATTTATATCAATAACTGTTTGGTTAAGAAATTAAAAGGCAGTGTGCAAAAGAGATATAGCTTTATTATACCGAATTAAGGCAATGGTCTCTTTCTATAGATGCATTATTTCTTATAGTGTTTGTACTTAAATGTGAATAGCGTTTAAGTGATCGAAATTCAAAGAGTATTTTTGTACTATACCTACGTTAATTGTTATTATAGACATGGTAGGTCTATGTACCTAGACCTTTTTATATTGTTATTTTATATTAATAACACTTCGTTAAAAAATTAAGTACAGATATGTTATATAACAATGTTAAGCTAATGTTAACCGGTGGGCTTATCACTACTCAGTGATCTCTTTCAGACAACCACAGAAGAAAGAAGAAAAGAAAGAGATTAAAATGCATATTTTTCGTCGTAATTTTTCCCAATTTTAAAAATCTCATTTAAGTGTACCTCTAACGAATTAAGAATGTATTTGTAATTTAGAATTGTTTTAAGTTAGAGTTATGTTAGTTTAAAGTGTCGTACCTGAAACGTATAAAATTTATTTAAGTTTCCAGACTGGTATTAAATAAAGAGTATTATTGTTATCAAATGTTTAACTTTCATTACCCATAGCAACAGACCGAAATTTTTATATGAAATGATGCATTTAACTAGTAAATTTTTGGGGTTTCGTGATCAGCTCAGCTGTCCGTCGGTCTGTCATTAATCATTAATTATATACATTTTTTGCTTTTTACTTTGAAGTCGATTTATTTTTGTTAAAAGTACAATACCTTTAACAAAAACAACTAGTCTATTGAAATACGTTACATGAGCTTTGCATTTCTTAGACTATTTTATTTTTTTGGAAAATTGCGAGCCCTAATTCAGTCCAAAAATTGTAACATTTCAATGGACTAAACAAGACAACCCCTCTATGTGTAAAGTCCTTATCTGTACATATTTATTTAGTTATTTATTCACAATTTGTTACAATATACAACATTGGTAACAGGCGGCCTTAGTACTCAAGGGTGATCCCTTCCAGGCAACCCATTATAAAGAGAATAATAAAAATCAAAGGTAAATCAGACGGCGATATACAACTGATAAAAACATTAATGATATTAACACAAAAACTCCAAATATAACGATACCTAACCGCCTTATGGCTAAGTCATACTGTATTCCTACAGATTTTTTTTATAACTGGGGGGCAAACGAGGCGAGCCACTGTTTAAAGAAACGCATTAATAAAGCAGTCATTACTCATAAATTGTTATCATTGTAAATGTTATCAATCCATTTTTTATTAATGTTTTTACGATCACGTTTGTAAAAATATATATCTTTAGATATCTTTAGATATATAGATAATATTTATTAGATATATAGATTGAGGACAGAAGCGCTGATAATTCAAGGTTATTTGGTATCAAAATGTTTTGGGTTACGTACTCGAAGGGTAAGAAACTGAACGTGTCCTGTGCTTGAAAGATCCGGGATGCTCCTCTCAGAAAACGGCTGAAGGCAATCCGCAGTGTTTCTCGTGGGTATACCGGACGCAGTGGACGCAGCTTAGGGAGCCCCACGCATCCCCGGGTGATCCCCTTCCCCGGGTCAAAGGCAGTAATGCTTTTTCACTGCAAAAAAAGGGTAAGAAAATGAATCCTAAGGGCTATATTCCACCGGGACACCATGGCGGCGCAACCAGCTGCCGCTACCAACAAAATGTATACACCTTTATAGAGGTTTACTCACCTGGTGTCCATTTGGTTGCTCAGAGCTGTATAAATTTTTTGTTGGTATCGACGACTGGTTGCGCCTAATTGAAAACCCTCCTTCTTTTTAAGTCCGTTAAAAAGTAAATTTAATTACTATAAAATTAAATAAATATAATCCGATTCTATTACAGGACATTTTTGAGCAAAACAAATAAATAACCTAATTTTGCAGAACTTTTTTTAGATTTAATAGTTTCCGAAGATTTAACTATTTAGGGTGTCTTGTAATTCATTCGGCTTTCATCTTCCTCCGTTTCATTATTGGAAGGCAGTGCTGTGTTGCCTTGTTATACGTAAATGTAAGTCATAAAAAAACAAACTATCTACCACAAACGTCAATGTCAAAGCAACCTTTAAAAAACACGTTTTAAAAAGTTAGACGGAACGTAGAAATTCGACATAACCTATGGTCTAATTACCAGAATTACGCCGCCATAATGTTCCGGTGAAATATAGCACTAAGACTTAATAAGAGATTGATATCTATCTGTCCATCCGTCACCAGGCTGTATCTCATGAACCGTGAGGCAGTTGCAATTTTCACAGATGATATATTTTTGATGCCGCTGTAACAACAAATAGGTAGATCTACTAAAAGGACAGAGTAAAGTATCTACAAAAATTTTACCAACAAACTTGATTTTACACTCGTTTTTGCCGATATTGATAACAGCTACAGTTAACTGATTTTTATTATAAACTTCCACAACCTTACAAAATAAGAGTATATAAGAAAAAAAAGAAAGTCTATAACCATAAGATTCATAAAGTCAAAATGTGTGTTTCCTTTTAAATTTACATCATCAGTTGAAGAAAAATATGTATTAAATTTGTTTTTCTTCATTTAGTTTAATTAATTTTTTTATTTTATAATTTACTTCTTAACCTTGAAAATTTGGCCGTTTGAAGTGTGCGAATCGCTTATAGATTAATTATTATTTATATGGCAACATTCATAGCACTTAGACGTATCTTTATGTAAGGAAATGCATACATTATTATAAAAGGATCATAGCAACATTCATTGCATTTAAAGTTAAATGCAAGGATCTTTAAGTACAAATTTATAATCAAGATACAATTATGGGCATAAATTGTTGGAGATATCGATAATTATTCTTTATCCGTTTCTAAATAATAGTTGATGATCGCTATTCGACGGGCGCGCTGGTACGCGTTGTTCTTGTGTTAAATACGAAATATGAATGATAATAAAAACCGTTATGTGTCCTTCGAGGAAGCGTTGGAAAAAACTGGTATGTAGTTTTAATATTTATGGGGGATATCCGTGGGTTTTTGGTTATTAGACCATGGGTTGTGTCGAATTTCTACCGACCGAAAATGTGTTCTGTCTAACTTTTTAAAACGTGTTTATTGAAGTTTGCTTTGACATTGACGTTTTGGGTAGGTAGTTTGTTTTTTTTTATGACTTACATTTACTTATAACAAACCAAGAATGAAACGGAGGAAGATTTTCACCGGGGGTAGGTCTCTTTCGCAGGAGACCGACTGGGTGGGTACCCCCACAGTGCCAGACATTCTACCGCCTGAACAGTGATGTGCAAATGTCACTGTGCTCCGGTCTGAAGGGCACTGTAGCCAGCGATATTACTGGGCTGATGAGTCTTAACATCTTATGACTCAGAGTGGGGAGCGTCAATGTCGTGCATCCCTGCCCGGAGCAAAGTTCTGGGCAGCACTACATTGGTTATGGGCTGGCGTTTCTCTTACCATCAGGAGGGCGTCCAGCTCGTCTCACCACTTTATAGAATAAAAAAAAAAAAAAAAAAAAAAAAAAAAAAAAAAAAAGTTGAAAACCGAATGAATTACAAGACACCACAGATAGTTAATTCCTCGGAGATTATTAAATCTAAAAAAAGTTCCGCGAAATTAGGTTAATTATTTGTTTTGCTAAAAAATGTCCTGAAATATTATCGGATTACAACTTACTTTTTAACCGACTTCAAAAACAGAAGGAGGTTTTCCAATTCGATCGTAACAAAAGTATTTCATTTTATATACTTATTCATTAAATTAACGTCACGTAAATAAAAGATTTCAGCACAGATAATAAAATAAAAACAAACATTCACATTAAGAATATTTTTTGCTTTTTAATCGGATTAACGTTAATGTTTTTTACACTCGCAATTGATGCCCAATAATAATCTACTATCTTATCTAAAATTTATTTTCACTGTATGAATATGTCGTAATTTTTTTAATAGTTTGATAACAATAATCAAAGTTCGGTGAATGCAACGTTATGACATAAGGCCAAAATTATAATATCTGTGTTGACATCAAAACCTAAATAGATAGTTGGCGAAACTTGGCCTTTATGTTTAAATTACTATAATACTAATTATAATAGATATCCTAAAATTAATAATGCACTAATTAATTATTTATTTATATCAAACGTATGCAGTTCAAACTTACTCTTTGTTTTAATTGTTACGAAAATTCAACTTGAATAAAAACTTTTTTATTTAAAAAAGCTTTAATTTTTTTTTTAGGGATTCAATTATTTATACCTAGCTGTTGCCCGCGACTCCGTCCGCGTGGACTTTCATATAAACCCTACCGCCCTTATAACTCTTTTTTCCAGTTTAAAAGTAGCCTTTGTTTTATCTCAGTTAATAGACCATCAGTGTAGCAAATTTTACGACAAACGGTTCAGAAGTTTTGGCGTGAAAACGTAAGATTACATTATAAAACAAAGCATTTATAATATTAGTACGAATAATTATTGTAAGGTCCATAATTTGTTTTGTTATTATCTGTAGAAAATCAATATGTCTTGCGGGTATTCGACAAAGAAATGACAGTTATCACGTTGAATGACTTAGTAAAATTTCCTAAACACTGGCATTTCACCAAGAATAGAATAGAATAAAATTTCCTAAAAATGCTAGGTACCATTTGTATATATCGAGTTTCATCAATTTATAAACACCATTTGCTCATTTTATGAGGATTTATTTGTATCTAAAACTAGTAAGCCTTGAAATAGAATCACTAGATATATTTAGAATAATACAGAAATACTCGTTTGTCATCCCAAATACATAAATTTAAACCAATTCTAGACACCAATTCAAGACCTCAAAATGATTACAAGATGTACTAACAATTTCTTTGCATACACCCTTATGTTTCAAAATCAGATAAGTCAAAAAATAGGATTGGATGTATTTTATGTTTGTGTGCATGTGACTTAATCATGACGCAAATTTGATGTTTTATAGTTTATTCCTATTCAACTAGCAAAGGATACCTACTACACGCCGCCTACGTCAGCCGCGCGCGGTGTGCAATGACCACGAGCGTCTAGTTGTTTAAAATACATTGCGTATTTTAAATATTTTATTTACGGCCTTTTACACCCCTATATTATGTTACATACTTAGGACTTAATATTGACAGGTTTTGGGCTATACAACTATGTGTTGACGGCCGCCATGGGGCTCATCACCATCGCATTTGTGACGGTGTCCTATGGCACCACCATTCTGATCCCGGCCAGTGCCTGCGAGCTGGAGACCACCGTCACGCAGCGGGGACTGCTGGCTGCTGGACCTGTCGTTGGTACTAGAATACTAAACTTGTTTTTTTTTTAATTTTTCCAAGTAAATATTGCAACGATTAGGTTGAAATTCGAAAAAGTTTATTTGAGGACATCTCCGTGGACTTTCTATACCGATATGATAAATATGTATATTGTTGTATTGTTAAATTGTAATTACTGGCAGACTATACGTAATATGTATCGCTGGACTTCGTACTACGACCTTAAGTCAAACCTGTATAAGTCCAAGTTCTTCTAAACTGAAAAACTTCTATACGGACTTTAAATTTTAGCCTAACAAGATGAGTAAGGACTTAATCCCACATTATATGGTTTGGGACACAAACACACACACTTCACACAAACAAAAACACACACTCATAAGCACATAGGTATACATCAAATTTATGCTTTAATTGTTAAGGCTTAATATGTATTGAACTTATTACTGTTTAATTGTGTACCTCCACATTCGTATATGTTCCGAGAGTTGAGAGCCTGGCGATCTGTCACACAGGTTTCCCACCTAGTTCAGACACCTGTCTAGGGATTAAGGATTAATTTGTAATTAGATAATTCTATAACAATTTTATTGTAATACCCTTTAAAAGCCTTTGTGAAAAGATAATAAAAACGTTTTTATTTTATTTTATTATTTTGGGATTACTACATGAGTTCAACTCTCCATGATTACATTTTTCTGGCGACCAAGTCCATTTTCGTGCTTGTACCTAATTAAAATATAAATATTCATATGTGTGTTTCAGGTTTAATCATAGGTGGGTCTCTGTGGGGAGTACTTGCGGATAGATACGGGAGACGCTTGATGCTGTTCACATCTCTGGTGTCGGCAGCCGCTGTCAATGCTCTTGGGAGCATATCTGTTAATTGGGTCATGTTGCTGTGTGTCCAGTTTATAGCATCGTTACTGTGAGTAGTCTTACTGAAACCTATTTTTTTGGGAAGTCCAAAAATGGAAGAGAAATTATTGGGTGATATGAGCAATTTTGATGCTTAAGAGCTTGAGATTTTTGATTCAATGATAGTTTTTATTTTGTATTCTCATGAGATTTCTGCTCTTCAAAATGTCGAATGCTAGTGCAAGAGTAAAAGCTTGTCGGTCGATTTAGGATTACATTTGAAATTTACACGTGTGTTAAGTGAATGGTTTGTGTTTCAGATCCTCGGGCCAGTATTCCCAAGCGATGACAATGTTAAGTGAGAGTGTGCCTTTAGCGCAACGCAACTTGCTTGTATTGATCGTGTCTTGCTTTTCTTTATTAGCACAAGGACTGATGTCAGGTAACTTGAAATCTCGGTAGAGATAATAGATCATAAGATTTAAAACTTTACCTTTAAAACCTATTAGATAACATGATCCAAGCAAAGACTGGTGACCATTCTACAATTGACCAGAAGTGCATGTCAAACCTTTTTAAATTAATCAAAATTTTCTTTCGAAGACAACGTGTTTTGTAGTTAACTGTACTCAATACTACGAAAATAGTAATAGCGCCATCTATGTAACATTGACTAAAATCAAATTTCCAGTTCTCGCAATACCGATAATACCACTCTCGTACTCCATCTACCTCCCCACCTTGGGGATCTACTGGAACTCCTGGCGGACTCTGATGCTCGTCTACTCTATACCAAGTCTTTTATCTGCTGTATGGGTCTTTTGCATGCATGAGAGTCCTAAGTTTCTCTTCGCGAAAGGAAAGGAAAAGGAGTCGCTAGATGTGTTGCAACGAATTCATGAGACCAATAAGGGATCTAAGGAAATTTATGAGGTAAGTTGTGTTGTCCCTATGTTAAAATTAAATATATCTTCATTTGACTAGACTATAGACAGTCTTCGTAGGAAGACTGTTCCGCGTCTATAATATCTTACCGCAGAGGGTCAGACCGAACAACCTGAAACACAACAACACCTCCTCTATTCTAGGCCTATCATCATGGGTATCCCATTTATGTAAGGAAACCTGATTGGATGCGTACATCATTGTTAAGACTTTAAGGTGAAAGAATCTGCACAATTTTAAAAATAGGTCATGAAAATGGCATCAAATCTGGAAAGTTCTAAACTAACAAATAAAGTAGAAAAAAAATCTATGTACTTCGGTTTTGTTAATCGTCGTATTTCGTCGAGCCATTCCATTAGGATGATAGGAGCAGACCCGGTTTCATCATCTCTTATCATTTTTTCCTTTAAAAAAAGGATCTGCATCAATTCATTTACATACTAGTTGAAGAAGTGTTTCCTAAAGATGTAAAATGTTAATACTAATGTTTGCTAAGGAAGGAAATGAAGTTAGTCATGATTGAAGTTGAGGCCGACGCAGTTTCTCCGAGTGATTAAATTTTTAATTCAATGTTACTGATAAACAATACTGAGTGATTGTTATGCCAACAAAATCAAATACAGGAAATAAAAATGTTAATTAACACATTAACACTAATGCTAAGTTTTTGCTTCGACTCTAAATGTTAAGATGCTAGCTATATTTAATGTTTTCATCGACTTCTGTAGTTAGTTGTACCACAATCACAATGAAAGTTTAATTGCAAATGTTATTGTTGATAATAATTTGTAAGTTGTAAAGTTACCCGCCTGTAAGTAAATGCTCTATTTTAAAAAGACACGACTTGACTATTCTGATTCTCCAACGTCGTTTTGTTTATTATGCAGTTTGTTTTAAGACGTAATGTAATAGACTGGCTACTGCAAAGGTGATGAAGGAAAGTCCTTTAAAAAACACTCGTTTTGTCTCTGTGAGGCAAAAGTTCCAGTCAAAATCTGTATTTAGACGACCGCTTGGCGCAGTGGTATCACTACCTACTGCTTTCTACGCAAAGGGTTCGATCCCCACACCGGAAAAATATATTTGTAATTTCCATATATAATTTCTGGGGTCTGGGTGTTGCTTATTATTATTGTATGTATTTACAAAAGAATAGTATGTATAGGTAATTTATTCCGTTAACTAGTTGCCATAACACAAGTTCTGCTTAGCTTGGGACTAGATGGCGCCGTGTATAAATGTCCTGAAATATGAATTATTTCCTTATTACTTATTATTTATTTTAAAAAACTTTTCGTACGTGATTTTAACGGTATCTACATTTCCAGGTTGAGGGCATTTTGAAGGAAACTACAGAGAAACAGCCGACCAGTACCAGTGAGCAGATACTGCCGTTATTCAAATGGCCTCTCCTTAAGAACACAATCATTATGACCCTTCTCTTTGCGTTTCAACAGTTGAGTATATTATGATATTCATACTTTAATATTAGAATGATGTTGTAGTGCGCACAAATGGGCCGAGTTCAGAATTGCGCTTATGATATTTGTATATACGCTCATGACTTAGCATATTATATACTCGTACAACTTCTAGACATCGTACCATAGGAGCCTAGCGGCTATTCAGTGTTTCGACTGGTCGAGAGTGTTCCCTTTAATTCAGAGAAAGGTTACATCACCCTTCCTTCTCAATGTTTTCAATTGGGCTTAGAATTTTTGACTGGTCCATAATGTTTATTTAATTCCAAGAAAGTACTTGTCATAAGGTTTCATTTGATTTTTGGTCCAACTAGTTCTAGTAGCTAGGATATTCTAGAATATTGAATTTTCTATAGACTCAGACTAAGTCTTACAAACATAAATTTTCAGAATTGGTTCGTTCTTAATATGGTTGCCGACTATCGCCAATGAATTCGTAAACATCGTTGAAACTGGTACAGGGAACGACTTAACGCTATGTGGCGTTCTCAATATAAGTCTACACACAGAACCAGATGTGAGTACATTTTTAGTATTTTAAACATATAATAGTAATAATATTATCACACAGCGCCATCTAGTTTTCACGCTAAGCAGACCTAGTTTCATTACTTGTTTACGAGATGATGAATAAATCAAATATACATTTGTTTACGTTTTTCCCTCACTCGGTTTAGCTTGATATTAATAAATTGATATGGAACTCTCTGTGATCAAGTCCAACTCATACTTGACCGTTGTTTTTTTTTTCAGCCAGAAGCGATTCCCTGTTCCTTGAATGTTACTGCCATGTTGATAGTCTTTGGCATGGGGGTTATACACTCGGTGTTCAATCTTTTTGTTAGTTTGGTAAGTTGTTATATCTAAGTGTTACTAGTATAAGAAATAAATTTTACTTTTAAGGAAAATATACTAAAAGTGCTACAGACAAAACAATAAGTTAATCTTCGTTGTAAATGCTTCGAAAAAATCACCAAAAAACATGAAACGAATTTATAACAATTTGTACGTTCTACAGTTTAAATAGCAACTCCGTCGAAGTCGATAAATTAAAACCGCGGAACACAACTAATAAAATTCACCAAAGAGTATATAAGCACTTCCTACGTTATACTTCAAAGTTCAAACAATACAAATGTCAAAAATGTCATCCACAGATAATAAACCGCGTGGGTCGCCGCAACATGGCGATGATTATAACATCTGTGTGCGGTCTCTGCGGCATTGCTGTGAACCTGGTACCCAACGTAATCGGAAGCAGTATTCTCTTCCTAATATTCCTCATTGGTATCGTCGTTGTGGGATTGTACGCAGCTATGGCCGTTGCTTTATTTCCAACTTATTTAAGGTAAAAAATTAATTAAAAATGGGAATTTCAATAAGATTAGTTGTGTCTTCATATACACGATGAAACTGTTTGTTAAAAAATATAGAGACTTTTATATGTAATGCAAAAGAGCAGAGACTAATGCGGCATAATGCTTAACGTTGAATGTTTATTAAGTGTTACTTAAGCGCTTCCTATGTCGTATTTTTCTATGAATTGAGTAAATATTGTAAGGTATGCACACAATCTAATTAAATTTCTTCATTTAAGGGTATTCGCAGTGGCACTCACAATGACTGGAGGAAGGATCTCAACATTTGCCACAGTACAAACTTTAAACTTTTTACTAGTCAATAATTGCGAAGCAAGTTTTTATATATTCGGTGCTATTTTCGCATGTAAGTAAACAAGTGTTATTAATTATATAAAATTTGAGTTCAGGATTATCTTAACTTAAGAAAAAAAATTAAATTAGGTAAGTAACTTTTAAAAAGACTCCAAAGTAGGAGGAGATTTTTCAACTCGACCGAATATATACTTATTTTACCTTTAAATGTTTTATATCATATTATTTTTAATTTCAGCGTCCGCCCTCCTTGCTGCAATGCTTTTAGATGATCGTAAGCTAGCCAAAACTCTTGCTACAACCTCAAAGGCTTCAACAGAGTTATAGTTTATTAAATATTAAATATATGCATATGCATAAAATGCGATTTATAGATTTTGTAAGTTATTTATATAATTATTTATGTTTAAATAATTAAATTCTTTATGCTAAAAATGTGTCGTTTTCTTAATAAAATTTAACAAAAAAGGGGCTCTTTTCCTTCTTATCCTAAAATATCCATATTTGAAACAAGCTTGGCAAAATGACTTGCTTTACTAGATGTCATTTTTTAAAAAATAAACCAATTGACATTCGGAAATCTGACATCTGACATTGATCAATGATCATTGACGAACTGTCGTAAAGCGTAAACTTCAATTCACAAATTACAAATCGACCTCTGTCTAACAGTCGCCTTGTAACTTGTATAAAATCTTACATTATAAACGGATCCGTAAACCAATATTGCGTGTAAACGAAGAAGCCCCAAGAGTGTCGTATAAGACGCTATCATCACATAAAGGTACGCAATTCTCCGAATAACTATAGTGATAATGCTGTCTAGGCTATCCATTGATTTTTTCTACAGATTCAGTGATCTTTGCACCGGCAAACTGTTCTAAGATATTTCTCAAACCTTCATCCTTATTTCTAGTAATTTTCAACTATTTCAGCTGTGTCAGTAAGTGGAATTTTATATTTATCCTTTCCTTGTTTTATCATATTTGAATTGAGTTATAAAATCTATATTGGATTATAATATATTTTTTCTATATTTAATTTGATTTCCACTGCTCGCTGCCCAAATTCTCGCATTGATTCTGACGTTAAAATCATTCATGATCTAACATGATGAGGTCTTGAACTTTGTATTTTATTTATTAGACTTTAGACTTGATTGTGCTAAGTCTTAATTGAGGATAATTAAAGACCTTCAATCTCTTTAATTTATATAAAATTATATTTACATTCAATATCTTTCACAAGATAATATCAGTGTGTCATAAAAATTTAAATAAAATACTGAATGGATTTAATAATATGTTAAAGTTATATTACTTTTAAATATAAAAAAGCTAATTCTAATTTCTGAGCAATTTAATTAAATCATCTTAGAATCATATTCTCAGATATGTGATTATATTGGTTGTGGTTCTGATAAATATGTATTTAACAGCTAAAATACAAGAGAAAAATTCTTATTCGTCAATAATAACCTACTAATAACCTTCTAAGCACTAATAATAACAAGAGCTTCTAAACGATTTTAATATTACAAAGGTTTTTAATCATTTGCAGTGTGACATTTTTTTTTATGGAAATTTGTGTAACTTACCTACACAATATAGCCATTGTCACAACTGAAATAGCTAGCAAAATTGAATTGAAATTTCATTGAAATACTTTAATAAACTAGGATCCTATGCCAGGGGTATGCACATATCTAAACTATTCTTGTAGCTATCTTTTTGTAAAATTAGTATTAAAATTTGTGCAGTTATTCCTAGCTTATTAAATGATATATGTATATACTAAGACATTGGAAGACTTTACTTTTTATATGTATGTATTTGTATACAGTGTGCTAAGTAACTAGTGTCAAATCCATGAACAGGCAGTAAGTCTGTATTTTGGTATAGTAAGAGTTAAAAATTGTTTAAAAGAAACAAAAACTCGGTAAAATTGCAACACTTCCTGGCCACTCTGCGTCACGTACACACCTCATATATACATCATTGATATGCAAGAGTCATGAATCAGAAGAAAGCAAACATTTTGCCATGCCAGCATTCAAGATTTTCCCTGAATTTGGGGAAATTTTCCGCTAAAAAAAATATAATCCTTAGAAATTTATTACTCTTATTTTTACATAATAATTTTAATATTTTATATTATTCAGGCTTCGCTTCAGGCTCGAACTTAAGGTTCTTAACAGCCTGTATAGATAAAAACTTATTTTATAATTACTAAGATTATCTTTATTACCTATCTTTATGGAAATTCCCCCAATTTTTAAAGTTATTGTAAAAATAAATAGGAACTTTATTAACATATATTATATCTATATTATATCTTTTGAAAGGTAAATGAGCATGGCTAGCAGAATGGCTTGCACCACCATCATGTTTGTTATATATAATAAATAAAAACACTAACTGCATGTATTTTGTTTCACTATTTTCAAACCTCTCAGCCAATGATATTACATGAAATAGATATTTAAAGCGCAAAAAAAAGAAGACGCAAAAACCGGGTTACTGGTCTTAGGTTTATATGCATTCACGCGCTCCTATCAAAATTAACTACATATTCCTTTTTTTGGAGGTTTTATTATTTATCTCTATCGTTTTGACTTGTATTGTTAAATGAAAGAAAACTGTTTATATGTGCTGCCGCTGCTGTGCGGAACACTTTTCGGTTTTTTTGTAGGTGTATAACATATCTATTAAATGTAATATCATTGCTCTCAGCTAAATTAAGTAAAGCGGTGTAATTAGGACGCCATCGTTAGCACGTGGCCATCGAAAGATATCAAATTACGGTGACCCCGATCCTATTAGCCGAAGCAACCTCCTTGCTGGGGGAAATTACTGGTTATAAAGACATAAAGCTACATAGCACACGTTTGGAGCTTTAATGAATTTTTATCTTACCTATACTAAAGAGACGAATTTTGTTACAATTATCGTGTGTAAAAAATATATAAAAAAGACATCGATTTTGAAGTCAAGTAATATTTGTTTAGACTAAAGTTATTATTATTAATAATAAACACACATATTTTTTCGCGCCTTAACCTAAGCGTTTAAATTTCGAATTACAGAATGACGTTTTTTTTCTATTAATCTTCTACAGATTGTATAAAAAAAAAGTCATTACTTTGTATCTAAACAATTATACACAACTACGGATTACACTAGTTAAGTAAGTATTTTTGCACTTGACGGTATGTTGTGAGATCAGTTATATCTCGTAAGTTAGAATTATTATATGTAACAATTTTCCTCATAACGGTTACTGAAGATTACTCTAAGGATTACGGGGTATTGTTGATGTCAATTTTCTCGTTGGATAATTTAATTTTCACGTTATGTGCGTGGTTGAAGTCCTTATACGATACCTATTAGCTTAGGGGAACAGAAGATATGAGGCGATACTTTTCGTCATACACATTGGGTACAATCAAAGACACTTCTGCGATCTTAATTTTCTACTTCTTAAAATATCAGTTCTTTTCTCCCCTGTCTTATATTTAATGCTAAACGGTAATCTTTTCAAATATCCATATGTTGAAGTTTCTTAACATCTGTAAACATGTCGTCTCAGTGCTGACCCAGACAAGAAGAAAAAGATGATGACGAAGAAGGGGGAAACACACGCAGAAAGGTTTAAGGGCACAAACTTGTCTCATGAATGGCATAAGTCTAGCTAGATGTCAATTATTGAAGTTAGTTTTCTGCATGATTTTGATGTTTTGGCAAAGCGGTCGTCACATTTACGATGAATTGTCATAACTGTTAGCAGGAATAGTCAATCCCCGTACAACTTTCCGCCACATGCCTCTATTATAAGACAGTCCGGCACAATAACCGGCGAGGACCACCTTCCAACAGGTGGATCGTCAGCTCGTTTGGCTATGTTATAAAAAAACACCCGTAATAGTACTTTTTATTCACAGATAAGGGCTGTAAAGTTACAAAATGAGCGGGTCGTGGGAGGAGTTCTTCGCGACACATTTGCCTCCTACGGACTTTGAGGACAATCGGTCGCTTTTAAAAGAGTTTTGTGAGAGACACGATCGGCAGGGACACAAAATTGTTCTGGTCACGGTACGTACAACTGAACAGAAGTAACATAATTTACATAACTAATCTATACTAACATATAAAGCTGAAGAGTTTGTTTGTTTGTTTGTTTGTTTGAACGCGCTAATCTCAGGATCTACTGGTTCGAATTGTAAAATTCTTTTTTTATTGAATTGACCATTTATCGAGGAAGGCTTTAGGCTATATAAGATCCCGCTGCGATTAATAGGAGCGAAGATATAATGGGAAATATGAAAAAAACGGGGAAAATCATTCATCTTTGAGGGCTTCTATGCGTGCGCTGCGAAAACAGTTCAAGATACAAAAATAATATGTATGAAAGAATTATTCCTCTTTAAATGATCTAAAAAAAGTCGGCGACAGTATATGTCTATCTTCTAAGATTGATTCACTATAACATAATAATAGAAATAGATACGACGGGGACGAAGTCGCGAGCAACAGCTAGTAATGATATAAAACTTTAGGGACGTAAGACTGGCCTAATATCACTAATATAATAACAGTTATTATTAAACAAACTCTTTATAAATAAGGTTAAGGATGCCAAATTATTTTTCTACAATTCATTACCTTAAATAAGAGTTTTTTCGTTTTACTTTGTCGACGATTGAATCCCAAATAATCTTCTATCGTAGTATAGCTCAATTCATTTAAATCCCAAGATAAAGTTTTATAAGTTCGTATAAGTAATAGGCTGATATCAATAAAGGGCTTTATTATTTATAAATAGTCTGGTGGCACGACAGTACCCCTCGAGCACAACACGGTCCGTTTCGTGGACAACTTCAGCGCGGGGAAGCGGGGGGCAGCGTCAGCAGAATACTTCCTGGAACAGGGCTATGCCGTCATCTTCATGCATCGTCAGAAGTCGCTCGAACCGTTCACGAGGCACTTCAGTGGTCCTAAGCTTTTGGATATGCTAGAGATGCAAGAAGAGTCGAATAATACCAGCATCAGAGGTGAGTGAAGGTTGACTTTTCAATTAAGATGTTAAGATTGCACCATTCTTTTACTGGCGGCAGTAGTGACAGTTATTCTGGTTGGATTATGGCTAAATACAGAGTAACTATCAGAGTTTCTGGCTGGTTCTCCTCTGTAGAAACTGCCTTCCGAACCGGTGCTAAATTTTTTGTAATACCACGACTATTAAAGTGTTACTATACTATAGCCTAGTTGGATAAAGATAAGGCAAGAAACTCTGATAGTTGCTCTTTTAAATTTAAAAAAAAAAATATAGACAAAACATTGAAACTCTAATAGGTCAAAGTCACTTTTATCTTTAACCAACATATAGTAAAACTTTTGAGTAATCATAATATTTTATAATATATCAGCCAATGATATTATAACAGTGATGGACCGGCAAATTCTGCCCATAACATACTCTCTCTTGTATACGTATTATATATGTTAACCTATTTAACCTATTCAACAAAAAAATAATCGTTCAAATTGGTTTATAATCGGCGGAGATATTGCGTATAAAAAAGTTCATCCCCAATTGCCCACCCTTGGGGGTTGTTTTTTACTATTAAATTTAAATGGGACTACCCTTGAGGTATTTACCTATACGCCGAAAAAAGATTTGTTCAAATCGGTTCATAATTGGCGGAGTTATCACGTAACAAACAGAAAGAAAAACATACGGGTCGAATTCTCTGAAGTCGGTTGAAAATATCATAAGTGCGATTCAGAACTCGTTATTACAGTGAAGCAGGACAGCGTGTTCGCCCTGGCCCCGGTGCTGTCCCGGTACCAGGCCGCGCACGCCGCGGGCGCGATACTCCACATATCCTTCACGACCGTCTCCGAATATTTCTGGCTGCTACGAGCGGCCTGTGAAGTCCTCGCCAAGTCGGGACCACGTGCCTTATTGTATCTCGCCGCTGCCGTGTCGGACTTCTATATACCTAAAGATAGTATTGTAAGTTTTTTTTATATAATCTGCTCGCATACTAAGCATGTATTATACATATAAACCTTCCCTTTTATCACTCTATCTATTGAAAATCAGCATGAGAATCGGTGGCGTAATTTTAAAGATTTAAGCACACATAGGGATAGAGAAAGTGGCTTTATTTTATACTATGTAAAGACTTTGTTTATATATTTAAAGCTTTTTTATTTTAAACTAGATGTTGCCCGCGACTCCGGCCGCGTGGACTTTCATATAAACTTTGACCCCCCTTCTTACCTTATAACCCTTTTTTCCAGAATTTAGTTTTAATCGGTATAGTAGTTTGCGTGATGAAAAGACAGACAGAGTTACTTTCGCATTTATAATATTAGTATGGATTGAAGTTTCAAGTTGACAGCAGCAGTAGCAACAGCTACACCTTTAAGTTGCAAAGTTGGCTCTAAGGCCTCTACATTTTATGGTCCTTCGAGCCAGCCATTGATCCATCGACCTCTGGATATATTTATTTAGTGTTTATTTTTTGCAGCCAACCCACAAAATGCAGTCGGAAAGTGGCGCTCCCGTGATACAGTTGCACCTGGTGCCAAAGATGTTGGCTCCACTTGTGAATCTCTGGGTGCCCAACGCGTACGTCATCTCCTTCAAACTGGAGACAGATGAGAGCCTTCTCATACCCAAGGCTAGAGCGGCCTTGGAAAAGTATAAACATAAGGTTAGTTCAGTTTTTTTTGTTATGGGTAATATCTCATAGGTATAACCTTGTCCCGACTATAACTTTGGGGTCACGGGCTTCTGAGACTTCGCTAAGTCTTCTACGAAAGGTTGAGGAACCAACAAATCATTAATATATAATAAAAAAAAAATTTACAGAAATAAACTGTCTTCGAACTAAAAAGCAAAAAATAAATTTGCATCGCAAAAGTAATACTTATTTTCATTTATTATACAGAAATTATTGAATAGTCGTTTAAAATTTCTTAAGTCGGTACAAAGTAAATGCTGTAACAATCGATACTTTTACGATTTAACGAATGAAACAGTTATAGGTTTATTCGGCACCGACTTCTTAATCCATACTAATATTATAAATGCGAAAGTAACCCTGTCTGTCTGTTTGTCTGTCGTTCCATCACGTTAAAACTACTGAACCGATTAGAACGAAATTTAGTACACAGATGGTCTAGAGCCTGGAGAAGGACATAGGCTACTTTTTTTTAATAAACCCCCAAAAGGTTACGCGAGGGGTTGAAACTTTTTATAACTTTACGCTTCCACGGCCAAACCCCTGAACCGGTTGTTAGAAAATTTGGTACAAAGAGGGTCTAGAGCCTGAGATAACACATAGGCTACTTTTTAACTGGAAAAAAGGTAAGGGCAGGAAGGGGGCGTCAAAGTTTATATGAAAGTCCACGCGGTCGGAGTTGCGGGCAACAGCTAGTTATAAAATAACAATTAAAACATTTCTATCTGACGATGTGGATGGACTACAGAAACCTTTTTTATGCATAGCCTGACTTGGCCAATTAATTATTTTTCAATTTTTTTATTATTTGTCAAAGTGGATTTAATAGTTAATAGATGATTAGCAAATGAATAATTGCAGGTGGTGATAGCGAATATGTTACAAACGAGGCACCAGCGGGTGGTCGTGGTGACTAAAGAGGCCAATCAGGAGATCGTCCTCACCAGAGAAGAAGTACATGCAGGTAACATTATAACTATCTCTTTTCAACCGACTTCAAAAAGGAAGAGGTTCTCAATTCGACCTGTATGTTTTTTTTTCTGTTTGTTATACGATAACTCCGCCAATTATGAACCGATTTGTAGAAATATATTTTCGGCGTATAGGTTAATTAAATTTCATACCAGGTATTATCAAAAGGGTGGTTTCATGCGAATTCACCCTCAAGGGTGGAAAATGGGAAATGAACATTTTTATACGCAATATCTCCGCCGATTATGAACCAATTTGAACGATTATTTTTTTGTTAAATAGGTATTATCATAAAGTCGGTTTTTTTTAAGTTACTGTAGTTAGTGTACTGTGATGGAGGTGGTCGCTTACCATCAGGCTAATAATATAATGCATATAATAAGAACATCAAAGCATCCAAAGTGAAGCCATTTCAAAGTAGACATTTTTGTCTACTTACACATAAGCGTACACGACGTTCTTTCTAGATCTCAATTTGTCCACATGTATAACCCTCTACAATCTACCCAAATTTCTAATAGAAGCAAAATTATCGATGTGCTTGTGTGTATGTCATTAATGTGTATTTGGTGTTTGTTTACTTTTTAATGTGTGTCTTGTATATGAAAGCTTAGGACAGCCTTCATCAGAATCCATCTTGCAACGTGGGTATGTTGTGGGCAGGCCAATTAGGGTAATTCAAATTAAACGTATTATCTTTGCAACTTAAAATAATTCTACAATCGCGTAAATGATAACTACAAATACTTTGTTCAACACTTATCACTTTAAAATACACAAGGATTATGACGATAGATAACGATTCGTCGAATACATGGTACGCTGGCCACCGCTCTCAGAAAAGTGTGTCCTCCGAGCTTGCCGCCCCGCTACCATAGCCTCGACGCTCCGCTAGAGTGACATTGACAATCTGTCACTCTTGACAATGACATTCCGACGCGCGCCGACATATATTTTTCCTTATGTGCTCTGGAATTAATGTTTATTTCTTTGTTTAGGAGTGGACATCGAGTGCGGCATAGTGGAGGCGGCGGCGCGGCTGCACTGCGAGCACATCGCGGGCTGAGCCTGCCGCCGCCTAGCGCGGTGCTACCTGCTCCCCTAGGCGGCCGCACTATCGCTCCCACTGTAACTCCTCGCATACCCCGCCCCGGTGTTAAACAGCCGTTAATTTTTTAAATACAGAACGATATCTCACTGGCCACCATAAAAAAAATCTGGTTTTTTTATGGAACTGTTCGATATTTGTTACTGGCCAGCGTTAAAAAAGTTTTTAATCTAACAGGTAGGTGAATTAGATTGATTTTTTTTATAGAATGGTTAGATATTTGTTACTGGCCAGCGTTAAGGAAAATGTAATCATACAGGTAGGTGAATTAGATCGATTTTTTTTATCGAAACTGGCCAGCAGCGTTTAAATACTATTTTATACTTTTAATCCTTTTGGTGAATAATCGGATCCTCTTATAGACAGATATTTGTCTATGGCCAGAGTTTTGATGCTAAATTTATTATCTTTTTGGAACCATACGGGTGATTTATCTGTTTTTTTTTTATTATAAGATATAGACCTTTCGATATATTATGTTAAAACCTGGCCAGGTTTTAATGATAGATTAACTTTTTTAAGCTCCATTATTTTAATTTTAGATTTCTTTTATTTGTGTAACTGGCCATTATTATAATTTGAGATTATCTTTTTTTACAATTGAAACCTGCATTTTGTAGATAGCCAGGATTTGAATGATAGATAAACTTTTTTACATATATGAATGTGAAAAACGTTTATTTGTAGCTGGCCAGTATTTTAGTAGATTTTTTTTGTGTTAAGTAAACTAACACGAGCTAACACACAGTTTGTCACGTACCGTGTGAAAGGGATAGCACTATGAAGCCGATGTTCTCTTTCTAACGGCCGATATGAATTTAAATAATATTAATAAATTATAAATTAGTTTTTCTTACATAATGTTTACCTACTTATAATTGAATAGAGAATGTTGCTTGCATAATTAAAATTTATAGATAAATGGTAACTCGAAATAAATGTGGGAGGACTTGGAAAAACCAAAAATATACAAAATTGTGGTGTGTGAAGTGATTAGTGTCTTAATTTGGAAATAAAAATATTTGTAGGATCTATTTGAGTAACTTCCTCTTTTTTGAAGTCTGTCAAAATCAAGCCCTTGTAAATAGTAGCCACAGATTAAAAATCATTTTTGTTATCTATGCTTCTTATTATTAATTCTTGATGAAATTGCAAATATATGATTTAAAATACACATTTAATAAAGTATTGACGTATAATAAAGCATATGTTATGATTTTAACCAAATTTATGAAAGAAGCATAGACAAAAACAATAAGCAAGTGTCAAAACATTCATTTACAATCTATGTTAAATTAATCTTCGATTAACTGTGACAAACTCACTATTTTTTAATCTGTGGCCGACGAAAAAATTCTCCTCCAAAAGTGTTTCTGCATTCAGGGTGTTCTCCGGTTGTTATAGCTGCATTATTATTGACATGACTCTTGATGTCGCCAAATTTATCATAAAAGATACATCTATTTTGGATAGAACATGTTTATCGTGCGTCGGTTTAAATATTTTAACCCTAGTATTAATATAGATGTTATTTCATATTATTGTATGTCTCGTATTTTCAGGACTGGATAAATGAGTTTCTACGAACGATTATGCCGACTTATTTAAATAGTACTAATGCTTTTAATTATGGTTATATTCGATCTGCCTGGGTCAATGCGGGGTTAAAAAGTAGGGTTTAACCTACCCGTAGGCCTACCCTTATGTATAGGATACAACTGTGGAAAGGACCATAGGTTAGGTTTTTTTGTTTTTTAAAACAAAATGTCGGAATATACAGTGTGCTACACAACAAGTGTCTGATCCGAAAACCTCTTACTATATACTGGTAGGAGTTTTAACGGGAATCGTGCGGCGTCTATATGGAATCTCGATTGAATATTCCTTTTTTGGTGCATAAAGTGATTTAATGTATGATTGTGATAGTGTATCATGCAGTAAACTAGCTAATAAGTGTCCAAGAAATGAAGAATACATTTGAGAGCGCTTAGTAGCGCCGTTCCGATTGCTCCAAGATTCGTCGAGGTTCTTCGTAAAGCTCACTATCACTTTACGAAGGGCAGAACGAAACGACTTACTGACTGGACTAAAGACGACTTGATGACGATTTTACTTGACTCATATCGACTTTTATCTTGACCACGTTGCCTCTTATTACATTGACATTGGCAAAAAGCTAGACGCTAATGCCATAATATAAGAAAGAAAGAAAGAAAGATATACTAGTAGTAGGTCCTTATTTTGCTATCGTTTTGAAAATATAATATTATTAATTTTTCCAAACAAAAAAATAAACTACTTAAACGTTATAGTTTATAGAGTCTACGAACCGTACGTGAGTTGCCAGAATTTGTGAATTTCCTTAATAATTGTGTAAATTTTTCACTTAAAACACAATATTTAAAAGTTTATTGCTTTGTTATATTTACATATAGATTTTTTAATTTATTTTATTCCAAAAGGTTTTTAGATAGAGAACATTAACCTTCAGGATCAGACGCATGTTTTGTAACACACTGTATATCGCCGTCCTACTGACCATAACCCCGTTCCTTTTCACGTAATTACGACTAAAAATAAAGGTTTTCCGACAACAAAAGCCAATAAGTTACTAACTAACTATGACTATAAAAGAAACCATAGATTAGCATAGTCGTTTCTAGAAGCATTATCTGTGGTCCTGAAATTTTGGTAAGTTATAAGACTCCTATATTTCCCTATTCTAATAGAATTATTTTATAAATAACATATCGTTTTGATTGAATGTGCTATATAGATGTTAGCTTACGGTAAAGTAGTAATCGGTCCAAGTATAAAGACTTCTATGTGGAATGAATTGAGTATGTATTTAATATATTGTATGAGTAACTTTTCTAGTTTTCCAATTACAGAGCATAGTGCGACTCAGTGGCGCACGATGCTAAAGCTAATTGGAACGTGAACTTGTGAACTTTGAGTGCTCGATTGTGCGAAACGTTGCATTAATTATAATAGAGTAAAGTTGCTTTAATTTAACACATTCAACGTTAAGCATTATGCCGCATAGTGCTATAATTGGAAAACTAGGTCTATTGTCGGTTTCTTAATGTTGGTACTACGTGTTTTATAGAAAGAAACGTGTAAAAACTGATTTTTTTAAGACATGTTAGTTATCTATTGCTTTTAAAAACTTTTATCAAGATATTCACACTAAAACGTCACTCTGAATCCAACATGGCGGAACAGCCAAGATGGCGGACTAGTTATTTGTATTTTAAAATCATTGTCATCCCGTTCTTTATATAAAATATGAAATAATATATATTATGTATATGTTAGTTCAAACCTCGTGTGATATTGTATTTTAACTGATACGAAATTTTAGTAATTTTCAATTTAATACTTAATTAAAATTTACATAACATATATAATGGTCATAGGTTTACAAGTATATTATATGTATATGTATATATCTAAAATAACAAATAGTTAATTTTTTTATATTTCCTTAAATATAGATATAGATTTGGAATTATTAAAACATGGAAAAACTTTAAAAACTACATCGCAACATTCAAGAAATTCTTTTAATCTAGGTATAATTTGATTATGAAATCTTGATTTTAAATAGTTTTTAATATCAAACTCTATAGAACGAAATTTCGTCATTACTTGACTTTAAATGTCAACTGCTTCTTCGAAAAGACTATTCCAAATTATCTAATTTAATTAAATATGACATAGCAGTTTACGATAAATTAGTTGTAACGAGACGAACCTGACCATAACAACATATCAAGTGCATTTAAGGTTTTCATTTTTGTTCCTAACATATAGAAATGCGATTGAAAAAGCGATCGGTTTAATAATTAATTCTTTTAAGCATTTACGTAACTACCACTTATATGATGACATTGGAATGGATCTTCAATTTATGAACCGTGCAACTCCATTGCGAAAACCATGTCTTAACAATCGCCGGACCTGTTTAATTTCAATCGCGTTGTAATATCTTATTAAACCGCGTCTTCGCATATCGAAGAAATACAATTTACGTATTATTTAATATACGGTCCTCTAAAAATTTCGTACCTTTCCCTAAAAGGCCGGCAACTTTCGAGTGAAAATGTAGCGAAAAAATGGGGACGCGACCAGCTCGTTTGCTCCCTCATACAGAAAACAAAATAAATCAATAACACGAGATCCAAAAATACTCCCTCTTCCAGTTACTTTTCTAATGCATATGTATAGGTCGCGTCAAGGATGTTTAGCGCTGGACGAGAATAGCTGCGCGTCGGTAGAATCGCGCTCGTAATTGACGTATTGCTGCGAGAAAGACAACACGACTGGGACAACCAATCACCGCTCGCGCACCCGACGATCACGCGCCCCGCGCGCCGTGCCGTCCCCTCGATACCTTATTTTTGACTTCTGCGCAGGTTTCGTTCAGCGCTAAAGATTCGTGACGCTACTTATATATAATTTTAATCAAAAATATATTACTTATGATAACGCGAAACCGATTCTTTTTTAATTGATACTGAAGTGATTAAGTTTTTAAATTATATTGTTACAATGATAAATTTTTAAAACATTACGTTATATTATGTTTTCTGATACATTTACTGTTATTCTGTTATAAAATCACTTAAACGTTTGAACGTCTTGTATAAAATCCATACATTTTAATGTAAAAAAGGTTTTACCAAATATAAAAAATATAAAACCAATCCCAAAACAGATAACATAAAATTAGAATAACATTCGCTTTGTCAGTTTGATTTTCGAATTCTATTCTTAGGGGAATTACCGTCCATCAACAATACATCTAGATGGCGGGTCACAGACTATAACAAAAAGCTAATTTCTCAAACAATTGTAGATAATATATCTGCAAACAGACGTTATATGATCAGTGGTCTAGGAATATTGTTGATCGAACCTAAACAAATAATTAATTCTAAGTTAAATGTTAGTTTGATAAATATATTTATTGGATATTGAAGGGTATTTATATAGATGTTTGTGACTCTTGTTAAGAATAATGTATGTTCTGATATAGACATGAAATATAATCTGTTTGAATTTACTTGTTTTATTTTACACACCTAAAAACTAGACGGACAATTTTTGGATTGCTGCCTCTTATAATACAGGTTGTCCTAGTACAAGAGGCAGAGCGCAAACTTGAAATTTACAGAATCACATTTTATATTCATCTAGCAGCGTATTATTTGTTTTTTTTCTACTTAAAAAAAAAATAAAATAAAAAGGCTGATTTAAATCCATACTAATATTATAAATGCGAAAGTAAATCTGTATGTCAGTCTGTCTGTTACGCTTTCCCGCCAAAGCTATTGAACCGATTGTAATGACATTTGGTACACAGATAGTCTACAACCTATACTGGCTCCTTTTTACGAGAAAGGGTTATAAGGGGGAAGGGGGGTCAAAGTTTATATGAAAGTCCAAATTATATATTTCAAACAAAAACCTTGGAATATTGTCACTTAACGCTCGCAGGATATACATAGGTAGCCTATTTTAAACTAGAAAAAGGGTTCTCAGGGGGGTCAAAGTTTATATGAAAGTCCACGCGGACGGAGTCGCGGGCAACAGCTAGAAGGTTATATTAAAAAAATATTTCACGAAGGCTTAAGTAATATCTAACAATAACATAATTAAAAATTACTTTTTATCAGGCCTGGTCACGCCATTTCATCATTATCATAATAAATGAAAACTGCTAATTTTGTTAAAATATTTTGAACATGAATGACCTTTGAAGATTGCATCATCCCTTATCTAAAAACTATTGCCTCCAGTCATGAACGAACCACGTAGAAAACGCATGTATGTGTGAATTAATTTACTCAATGACGAATAAACAAACCTCTTAAAATAATTAAAAAGTTTGTTAAAAAAACTTGCATAAATTTAATCCTATGACTTATTTAGTTATTCGTTTTTCCACTAACATGCCAAAGAAAAACATGATTTTTTATGTAAATTTGGCTTAAAGACATTCTTTCTATATAATAAGTACAATTTCCCACGACTTATAAAATGCAACCAAGTTCATTTGATTTCTGTAACTAGCTTAATTATTATCCTGTACCAAAAATCGTCGTTAAATTAAAATCATGTTTATATACTCTTTGAATTTATTCGTCAAACGTCATGGCCTGTCAGAGTTGCATTGGAAAATTATTACAAATATTAAATTAGTGTAAACGGCTGGTAGTCACACTACGACCAAATGTTATAATTTTATATACTTATTTTTGTTCAAAATTTCACAATTATGGTAAGTAACGATGGTACATCACGTCACGTTATCTACAATATTACATCAGTGTTCAAACGCTTTCAGGATGATGACATCGAAGACATTGTTGGTGAAGTTAATTACACAGATTCCCAAAAAAGTGTTACTATATCAAATGTTTACTCTTTCGACTTCACTGATAGCGGGTCGGATAAACACAATTCGTCCAGCAAGGAAACTTACATCATAGAATACGATGACAGTGAGGACAGCGAGAAAACGTTTCATATTGGCGACTCGGAACACATGAGTACTATAAATAAATCATCACCTCGTATCAGAGTAAATAAAGCCAAGAAACACGATATGGATATCATAGATAGATCAGTTGGGCCCAGCTCGCTTCATTGTTCCATTATAGCTCAAGAAAGTTTCACACAGACTAGTAAAACGATACTGGAACTAATACAGAATGAATCCAAGTTCACGCCTCCTACACTCGATACTCAAAATTCACTCGAAACGCAAACTTCTTTCCTATCAATTACTGAAAATAGAACCGTTGAGTACCACATACGAATGATCGGTGACAGCCCCGTTTTTCCAATAAACAATAATGCTCTAGTATATAATTCTATCTACCCAAACCAAGTTTTAACAGCGACGTTAGAAGATAAATCTTCCGAATTTCATGATAATTCCGAAATGGATACAGACATGCGAAAAGACTACCACAAAACCAAACCTCCTAAAGATAAAATGATAAAATTTGTTGATGACGAATCACAAGAAAGTACAAGCGATGAAGTAACACAGTACGAAAATACAAGTGACTATGAGAATTCCAAGTATTCTGATATGGAAGAAGATTCCTTGATAGAAAACTACAGAGATGAAACTGAATATAACCAAGATATATCAAGCGTAGACACCGATATTCCCAGATCTGTTGATAACGCTATTGAAGAACTATACAGTACACTATCGTATAATGTTAACCCTGCTTGCAAATCTCCAGTTAATAAAACAGCTTTGCCAAATGTTGGTATTTTAACCCCTGTTACAGAAGAGACGAATACAAAAGTCGATTGCATTACAGATGTGACACCAAGTTTACATACATTAGGAAGGTCTGTCGAAGTAGATTCGTCTAAACATCTACGGAACGAACGCAAAATTGATGATAATTATAAATATAAGGAAGATAGGGATGACTTTAGACTGCCACCGATACGAAGCAATTACTCATGTCCGAATAGCCCTTTAAACTTTTTATTTTTACCAAATATGCCTAATAAATTGACCAAAAATAATACGCTTCCTCTGGTCGCCGAGGATTATAGGGAGATGTCGTTCAATAGATGGGAATTAGATACGCAGTGCCTAGCGGCTGGAGAGAGCCAGTACATAAACGGAAGAAATGGTAAATTTATTCCATACCTTACATGTAGCTTAAAAATTCCTTTATTTAACTGTCGTTAACTTGATAATTCATTAAAGTTTTTAATCAACTTTAAGAGATTTAAGAAAGATTATGTACATTATTTTTGGATCAAGACGATAAAATAATGTTAATTATACGCTCTTCTTGAAGCGTTCATTGCCGCCCATAAACACGGTATTGAAGTGTATTTACGGCCTTTTGAGAAGAAGTACTCTTCTTGAAGCATCCTAAATCGTATTGCACGAAAAAGTATTACTGCACATACGTCAACTTATATGTTGGTAATTGGTATTGTATCATGTTTCTGATAGGTAATTTAGTTCATAAACATGAGCCAATTTCATTCTAGAAACAAACGTCTTTCGCAACGACACGCTTCAGTTACCTCCAATAAATATAGAAGGCCCTTATAATAAAACTGGTAGCAAGGAGTTTAAAACCGACAACGATCATTCGTGTAATCAGAATGGAGATACAATTAGTATAAAAAGCAGAATCAGGGAACTCAAAACTAGTCAAAGAAAACACAGGTAAAAGATTTTGTTTAAAGGACAGTTTTTTTTTATAATACAGGTAAACTATGATAAGTTTCGATTTAAATAATGATTGTTAACGTATCGTAATACTTTAAAGAGCTTATATAGCTTATAGAGATGATTAATTGTTTGTAGAAAGTATGATTCATTCAATGTCACACCACACTGAATTTTCTGCCTATCCTGAAATTTTTGCACCTAAATTATCCGATTCGTCAGGAAATCCAGCATCACTAAAAATTCACAAACAACCTCGTGTTCCTACCACTCGATTTGACTTATAGTCCAGTCAAAATTGATGTAAAACATACTAAGCTTACAAAAATCGCATACATCGAAAAGTTAGTGACGACGTCTATTTAAAATAAATATCATAAGTGACATCTTAACTTAAGCGAAAAAAATGCGTACGCTCCCACAAAAATAGCGTTTACAAAAGTTTAAGATCATACAATTATTTAAATACTTTTTAAATCTAATAGGACATAGTACCGTGGTTTTGTTATCCACGATTTTCCGCCAGGTAAGTTTGAGTCACAAGTACAGCGCGAACTCTTGTATAAGTATATAAAAAAAAGTATATTGTTTTTTGAATATTGTAGTTCTAATACTAAGCGTAGAAAAAGTATATAGGGCTCTAAATGAAAAGCATTTATAATTATACAAATTACATTTAATACCAAATCAGGTTAGAAAGTCGAAGTACTTCACCCCAAAGCACCCATTCTCCGGACGATCTCAAACTAAGTGACACGGCTGAGAGAGGCTGTGACGCGCTCTGCACTGAACTGAAGAGACGCCTGCAAATCAATTCTTGGTAATACGTTTATTTCTACAAGTCTCATCCCGTTGCTAGATATTTTAGCGTTCGGTATGTCCTACTTTCCTATCCTATCCTAGTAATATCATAAATGAGAAAGTTTGTGAGAATGTTTGTATGTTTGTTAATTTTATGGAAAAACAACTAGACCGATTTAGTTGAAATTTGGTTTGTAGATATGTAGCATTAACACATAGGATTATTTATATTATATATACATATATTACATACGCGTGTAAAACCGCGGGGAACGGCTAGTATATACGAATATTATAAAGAAGTAAAGTTTGTGTGTTTGTTAAATTGTAAGGCTTAATCTCGGGATCAACTGAAACGATTTAAAAAATTCTTTCACCAATAGAAAGCCTTTTATGCTGAGTGTCATAGGCTATATGAAAAACCGAAAAGGACAATTAACATTATGCCCAACGAAATGGGCACGGGTTAGCTAGTATATAAATATATACAAAAAGGTTGGTACGTATAACCACATGTAACGGTAAAATGTCTGTTTTATTGTTATTTAGATAACAATAAAATATTTAAAGACGAACAAATTTCAACACTTTTTAATCTCGTAACAACTAGTACTCAAACAAAAACAGTAAACAGTATCACAAGACAATCTGACAATCAAACAAGTTAAACTCCAAGCTAAAAAGAATACATTACATTTTAAACCACAGGTGCCAAGCATTAGAAACCCTAGAAGAACTGCCGAAAGCCTTGGACAAGTTTTGGTCAGTTATATCTGAGACGCGTATTGCCGATTTACTACGACAGGTAAACTCAATTTCTATATCTCAGTGCTAGTAGTATTATAGACCTAGTGTTTCGAATTTTGCTTGAACTAATAATGTATTAAAACCGATCGTATATTTGTAGGTTTTTCACTAACAATAAAGTGTAAGTTGTGAAAGTTAAGCGTTGTTTCTTAAATCTTATATATCGCCGGCTTAGATCGTAAACTTCCTATCTCCATCCAACCTTACTTTTCAGGAGACAAAAAAAAGTTTTTCTCCTAAGTATATGGTGGCATAGAGTTGCGCAGTTGACATTTTGTTGTTTTCGCGCCGAACGTATTATTTTATGGACATACAACTTTGACGAACAGATGCGTTCAGAAATTCCGAATCGAACGATACCAAAATGTTAATTAAGCCAAAATGTGGAGTTACGAAGTTAACGATCTAAGTCGACGTTATAATAGATAAATAGTCCAAGAAAATACAGCTTTAAATACTTTGCTTAATTCAGATGAAAAAATTGATTTTTTTTAATATTGAAATGTAGGTTGAAAGTTTCGTAAACGAACAGTGAAAGTATTTTTTAAATTCATTCACGAGAACTTGTAATAAAAAAACGAAACTTTTGTTTAAAATTTTAGGGAAACAGTACTAGAAAAAAATACCTTTTTTATATTCAATTAAAGTTGTGGAATATAAAATTTTACATCAAAATTATTTGGCTGAAATCAAAATTAACCGAGATATCGGGGCTAGTAGCTAACAGATGATAATGATAACTTTGACAAATCATCAGTAGATAAACGATTATATCAAAAATTCAAGTTTTTATCTTTAATTCGTACTTAAAGCTCTATTTTCTTGTGCTAAAAGCTACATTAAGCAAACTCTAATACTAGGGTTCTATTGAGAAAAGAGCATAATTCTAGACTCCGTCCGTAATATACCTATTCCATGACTGCAAACATATTTAAGACAATTTAGGACAAATTAGGAAGAATTAGCGTCGCACCTCCACCTAAGGATTTCACAGGTCACAGGACCATAAAAGTAAAACGGTAATAAATTTTCTCTAAAGCATAATATATTTATTTTATCAAGGTCACTGTGCACGTCGAATCACCACGAACACAAGTGTCCCGGGCAGCCTGTCAAAGCCTCGCGGAAATTCTAAAAAACACAAACTATACCAAAAAACCGGTAAGAACTAAATCGTGATGTCACTATAAATGTTTTAACTTCTAGAAGTTTCTTGAAGCTGATTGTTTTCAGTCTCTTAAAATTTTTTATCAATTGCTCACGCAAATAAAATATTAAACTAAGCATGTTTTGGGCATGCAACTGGCATGGTTCAGATAAACAGCCTACTGAGTTGTGTTATTAAATATAAGACTAGACTTGCGTAATAAAATATTATTCTGTAAATATAACTAATTGTAAGTTAATTTATTGATATGAATTTAATTGGAAGAAATCGCTGCCAATTGTACATCGAGTTTTTTTATATTGTCTTTCTGTTTTTAAGTGTATGCTATAAAGCGTAAAATAATTTGAAACAAATTGTCTCTTTAGTAATAAACCGCAAAAAATTACAAGTAGCTGTAAAATACTACCGTTATTTTACTTATCTTACTTACGTATCCTTAATATTATTTAGATTAGTTTTCTCCGAACCCGAAGAGGTTTTTCTACCAATCGAACGAGACAGTTATATGCTCGTATGAAGTACCTATTGGAGTTTTGGCGGGAATCTTGCGGCGTCTAGTTGTAATCTCGATTGAATATTCCTTTTTTGGTGCATAAAGTGATTTAATGTTTGATTGTGATAGTGAATCATGCAGTAAACTAGCTAATAAGTGTCCAAGAAATGAAGAATTCATTTGAGAGCGCATAGTAGCGCCGTTCCGATTGCTCCAAGATTCGTCGAGGTTGCTTCGTAAAGTTCACTATCACTTTACGAAGGGCAGAACGAAACGACTGACTGACTCGACTAAAGACGACTTGATGACGATTTTACTTGACTCATATCTACTTTTATCTTGACCACGTTGCCTCTTATTACATTGACATTGGCAAAAAGCTAGACGCTAATGCCATAATATATAAGAAAGAAAGAAAAAGTACCTATTACAATTGTGCGAAATCGTGACGTCAAATGCATTTGTATGATATGCCTTATATAACCTTCTGTTATAAATTCCTCCCTCGTTATTCCAGCCTTTTTCTCTGTATCATAAACTTGCTTATGTCCAATTTTAAAGAACGAGAAGTCGGAAAACAAACAGTCACGAATAAAACAGATTACATCAGTACGCGTCACGAATCTTTAGCGCTGAACGAAACCTGCGCAGAAGTCAAAAATAAGGTATCGAGGGGACGGCGCGGCGCGCGGGCGCGTGATCGTCGGGTGCGCGAGCGTTGATTATTTGTCCCAGTCGTGTTGTCTTTCTCGCACCATTACGTCAATTACGAGCGCGATTCTACCGATGCCCAGCTATTCTCGTCCAGCGCTAAACATAAATGACGCGCACTATACCCTTCTATTTATTTATTTAGTACATTAAGCGCCTCTCATCATCACATCACCTGCCAAAATAGCCAAGTATGTTCAGGATTTCTACGAAGCAGTAGGCGTGCTCCTCATCAAGACAGGCAGCTACTGCCGGCCGGTGCGGCGCGCGGCCAACGTCGCCCTCGACGAGATCGTGTGCAACGTGGATATTACACACTCGGTCACCGCTATATGCGTGTATGGGACTTGGTTCGTATTGCATGTTCTTTAAGTTATAAGTATAGTACGCGTCACGAAACTTTAGCGCTGAACGAAAACTGCGCAGAAGTCAAAAATAAGGTATCGAGTTGTCCCAGTCGTGTTGTCTTTCTCGCACCAATACGACAATTACGAGCGCGATTCTACCGATGAGCAGCTATTCTCGTCCAGCGCTAAACATTCGTGACGCGACCTATACCAATAAAATGTATCATTATAGTGTCTTCGCTCTGCATTTAGTGTCTCTTTCTAATTGTCATTAGTCACAAGAGCGCTCTAGTTCGTACTGCATCAGCGCGTCTCCTAGTGGTATGCGCGGCGCTGGCGGAGGGCGGGCGGTTAGTACTACGCTGCCGCCCGCCCACGGCCGCCGCCGCCCGACGCCACGTGCTGCGAGCCCTGGCCGAGATGCTACACGACAAGAACACTGACACCAGGTACCGTTATTATTACGTCGAACATTTGTAGATGTAGCAAAGAAAATTATTTAAAAGCTGGACTTTCATATAAACCTTGACACCCATCTTCCCCCCTTATAATCATTTTTTCCAGTTTAAAAATAGCCTATGTTTTATCTCAAGCTCTAGACCATCTATGTACCAAATTTAATAACAATCGGTTCAGTAGTTTTGGCGTGAAAGCGTAGCAGACATACAGATAGAGTTGCTTTCGCAATTATAATCTATATCTATACTAATATATAAAGCTGAAGAGTTTGTTTGGTTCGCTAATCTCAGGAACTACTGGGTCGAATTAAAAAAATATTTTTTTATTTAATAGACAATTTATCGAGGAAGGCTTTAGGCTACATAACATCACGCTGCGATTAATAGGAGCGAAGAAATAATGGAAAAAACAAATCAACGGGGACGAAGTCGCGAGCAACAGCTAGTATTATTTATTATAGCAGAGATGCTTCTAAAACGACCAATTGCTTCTCGCATCAGAATAATAAAAAACAGAGAATGCTACTTAGACTTACCACAGACATTAAACTCTACTATGTGAACGATTTAAGTTAACTCTAAACCTTAAGAAAAAATTAATTATAGAAAAATCTTGTAGTTTTTTAACAATTTAGTATTGAGGTTACCTTACAATAAAAAATAGCAATAATAGTAAGTATGTAATACAAATCATAGCACAAAAAATGACATATACAATTAAAAAGTATTTAATCATTCAGTTCTTGGAAGTTGTCGCCAATGTAATCGTGTCTGATTTCAAACAAAGGTCAATGACCGAATTGACACTTGAATGTTGGCCGCTGAAAAAATCCGTTATTCAATGGCGCCAAAGGTTTTTGAATACAAGAAATAGATTCTATTCTTAAAGTCTCAGACAATAGACGTGACCATGTTTGATCGTTACTAGGAATTATAATATTGTTTGCAAAAAATATCGCGAATAATTTATTAGGGCAACCATTAATTTTTACTAAATTTAAAAGAATAATGTACGATACAATTGTTGACTCTTACTGTCACGTATATTAATATGTTTTTTTCATGATTCAACTTTAAGTGAAAAAAAAATACAATTTTTCATAAATATGATCTGTCAAATTACGATATTTCTTTAAATTAAAAAATAGGTCGATGTCTCACAGATTTAATTTTTAATCGAAATATCTTTAACATACTTAATAAATAATAATATAATATAAAAATGTTTTTTCCTTGTAGGAAGTATGCGGAACGCCTCTACGCAATGCTACGACCGCTCCCAAACTTTGAAGCGTTCTACCTGACAGATGTTGACGTAGACATCGCCTCGAAACAGATTAAAAAATACGACCAATTGCTCCTCGCTTCAAAATAACAAAACAGCACAGATTAAAAATACTATTACCACAGATATCACAAAAATAATTAATTCTTTATTTTTGAAAAAGGAATGCATTGTCCATAGTCAACTTTTTTTTACTTTTTTACATTTTTATATTAAAAAAGTAAATCCCAATGAAACTCGTGCCAAACAATTATATCCTTAGTGTTTGGAAAATAGCCTATGAGATGTAATTATTAAAGCCAGTTCGCGTTTTGTTTGTGGTCCTGTACTGTTAATCCTGTGTTTAAAGTATTACCATTTCCTATATTTGAACATATTGTATTGTATTATGTGTAGAAAATAAATTGTTATAAACTATGTTTGATGTTTTTATCTTATAATACCGTATGTTTACCGACTTCAAAAAATGGAGGAGGTTTCTCGTTTAGACGGTATGCTTTTTAATCATAATGTTACTCTAACCAAATTTAATTTAACGGTTTGGAGTATAAATTTGACATTTTTTTTTTAATTTTTTGAGATTGCCGTTCAATTTTCGTTCTGTTCGTTTTTTCGTGAACTTCTCAGATTTAAATGTTCTATAACAAATGGCAAGCCGTAAGATACTAGGTTTATCAAATCTTGTCCAGTGAATTTAACGTTAAAGAGCAAGAGACAGACAGAGCTACTGTCGTATTTGTATGCAAAGTCAAAAATATAGCATTATTCAATAAAGCTACGAATAATAATTTTTGAATCGTCATATTAGAATCATTTATGAACCACCGATTCGGAAGGTAGTTTCAACAGAGAACAACTGGCAAGAATCTCTCTTATCGGCCCTTACACAAAAAGACAGACAACTATTTCATTATTCGTACAGAAAATAATGCAATGAGAACTTCACTTTGAACATTTATAGCTCTATATTAGCAGTATTAGCTTACTTTGACTTTAAAGGTTCTTAAAAGATAATTTTCTTTTTCCCTAAACATTTCTCATCTCATCTACTGAAAGTCATAAAACTTCTTAATAGCCTTAGATATTTCATATTATCATAGCGAACATTATATCATCTTGTATCAACAGTTCAAGTGTACTTGGTTAGTGCGTGTGCACTCACGACAGCATATTTATTATTATTTATTATAATATTCATAGATTACCCTACTTCAGTTATTGTAGAACGCGAACGTGTCTATATACCTGATGTCTAAACCGAAAAATGTAATTTCAAGCCGGCCAGTGCGACGCAGTTTATATAAATATATCTATTTTAAAAACAATTTTTTTTCTATGTAAGTCTGTCAACCTTAACACAGATTATAATTCAATAATTAATCTTATCGTCGAATCAGTCTTGACTTATATTAAATTCTTATTGCAAAAAAAAAATATTTAAAATATTTATAAAGAATTCTACACTAGAGTATTATTTTAGTAGAAAGTTCATTATTATTTTATATCTTCAGAAATTTTCTATAAACTTAGAAATTATCTAAGTTTAGCCAAACACTGCAATTTTTTTCCCTTGAGTAATGGACACTAAATTAAAAAAAAAACTACTGAACTATTCCGCTTATCAAATATCTATCTCTATAAAAAGACCCTAGTCAAAGATTTCATACAAACATTCTTTTTATACCAATAACGTTACATAACCTATCGAAAACATTCTTCCAATTAAGCTATTGTCGACAAATATATTTATATGGGCTATTGACATTACCATAGCAAGAACGTGCTGGAACTCAATCCAGTACTAAATAACTTTGCTCCACATTCAGTTATTGTTAAAGGAAAGAATTTTCTAGAAACCGTCTTTAACCGAACATCGGATGGATCATCAACAAGCAAGCGTCTGAGTCATCTTCCTGAATAAATCTCTAGTCGTTCCGAGATCAATACGAAGAACATACGTCATAAAACACGATCGTTTGAATAACAAATGCTTGAAAAGAACTGTATCCAATATAATAGAAAATACAACTGATTATGAAAAAATACAAACGAGCATCTAATGTTACCAAAAACTGACTGAAAACTTAAAAAAAAACTTTAACGGAATTCCTAATTTAAAATATTAAAATACTTAAAAATAAATGTTGCCATGACATTGACATTTCAGAACGGATTAACCAATTTACGTTATTCTTATTCAGTATAATTAAAATTAAAAAAAAAATATCCCGCGGGTGCAACTGCGGAACGCAACTATATCTCAATAAAATTACCCACATAATACATATTGTAAAGCATTTGTTATCAAGTTGAAACACAAATATAATCAGTAGTGCGTTCTGCATAATGACCTTAACGCGTCACGCCACCCACCCACGTCGGTACTAATCTTAATCGCTTCGAAACGCTTGCCCTACGAGTCAATAATAACAAAGAAAACTATCACCGTTATCTATCAACTCAGCATATGTACATACGCGTGGAACATCGTCATTATTGCTGACCTTATTCAAGCTATTCGCTGTGATAATATGAATTATTATAGGGAGATATGTTCTAATCTCTGTAACGTAGAATCAATGGAGCTTGGCTTTTTAGAGAGAAACGTCATGTTTAGGACCAAACTACAACATCACTTTGAAATATTTAAACAACAAAAATATTTTTAAGCAGTCTGAGCGTAAATTACATCTATTAATAAAACCTATTTTAAATCTGAGTGTTGGTACGAGAGATCAAATATTTTAATGAAATATAATTAAAACAAAAATCTGTCAACTAAATCATTTGTCTATTTATTTTGATAATCATTCAACCAACAAGCTAAAACCTACAATAAATTATAATTGTAAGAATCCTTATAATTCGAATATTCGTTATGTTCAAACTAAGTGACTGAACTAATCAAATTAATGAGTCAATACGTTTTCGCCACAAAAAACTTTTGATATATCCACGGTGAACCCGTAAAACACACCTAATTCTAAAATGATCAATACTGTTATTATGCGCAAAAATTCGTTATCCAATTTCAAATATTAGCATTATTCATTTATCTTTATGACATCACGTTGAATTTTGCATCATACGTAAAAGGTCCACGTGGAGACACACCTCTCGCTTGTCATATAGATAACATCTATATAGCATATACTCTACAATTGGATAATTCATAAATTGATATGACTAAAGTATAGATAGTATAAAGTAGCCTTATTGCGCCTCGTTTTATCTCGAACTTTTTTGTTGTGACATTTTAATTTTTAGTGAAAAAAAATGGCGATTGCTCTGCGCGCCTTTTTGTTTTGTCTGCCTTTTTATAAAGATTTATTCATTTTTTGCAAGGCCTTTTTTTTATTAAAAAATTTAACTAAAGATCAGGTTGTATGGCTCTGTACCTTTGTCTTTCCTTTCTAGGTTAAATAAAACTACTACTAGACTTAAAAGTTAGAATAATAGTAATTACCTACTAATCTACTGATTTTTTGTGAATCTGACATTTCTTTGAGTGAGAAGTATCTCTACTTATAAAATTATTATATATTTATTGATTGATTATACTGTATTTGATTTATTCAGTATTTATAACTGTAACGTAGTGTAAATATAAACTCTTTGGTTTCATGGTTCAAGTTAAATATGATCAAACTAACATTTTTATTAAACTTTGACTATAGCAAAATTCTCATCATTGCATGACGTTTCTTCCTAAATATATTACTATACCTATCTGTATATGTTCTGAAATTTATTTTATCAATAATTAATTTGAAAACAATAAAAAAATGTATCTACAGAGTACATTACAAGCCTATTACAAAAAGATAGCAATTTTCTCGAAAATTCTACCCGAAGTGATAAAATACAAAGCAAGTTTATACGAATTGGTTTTATATGGTTAAAGATAGTTAAAGAAATTTACGTTTGGTAAAGCTTACGAAAGAGAAGCCGCAGAAAATTTTGTTTTATTTATATAATGAAGATTTTACAGGTAATTATGCGGGAGATCTATTATGAAATTAATAGATATTACTAAATAACTAAATACGTGTTCAAAATTTAATCCACAAAGAACTTCAGTGTTATATTCTGTCTTAGATGCAATTGATGTTAAATTAACAATGAAAAGGTACAAATAATATATTTTTATTTTTTTTAATGACAGCTTCGTTGTTTTTATAAATAAAAAAGCTTATCATTAAAAGTGCATCTATTTTTATATTTAGAATGATTTTTTTCACTTGTAATCTCTTTGTGTTTTTTATTTAGGTACTTAGGTAAAAATATTTTTAGGATTATAATCAAGTATGATTGATAGTAATATATAAAATTTAATTTGCAAGTCCAAAACAAAAATTGCTTATTAAAAAAAATATTTTTGTGAAAAGGAGAAGTGTTTTTAAGTGTGTAAAAATGTATGTCATTCTTGAATTATCATCAAGCGTAAAAAAATAAAAGACAAAAATACAAAAGCGATATCTTTAATCTCAGGTCAGTCAGACCAACCGTAACGTATCATAACAATAAATACATATCGTATCTACGCATTACGTCTAACAATACTATATTACATAATAATTCACCTCTAATTAACCCTTAAGCTAAAAAGGAACTATATTAAATACTAGATATCTAAAATACTTTGATTACATTTAAGTACAGATTACTTCTGCTAGGCGGGGGCCTAATGTAGGCCGAGTCTGGCAACACTCTCATTGAGTATTGAATATGCAAAAGGACTCGTATCCAGAGCCGTAAAAACATTCCCAAAAAAGGTATTGAATGTTTTTTTAGAGTATTTGAATGCGTGGCTGTCATCGCGCTTTCTGGGCGGGGTGAGGAGCTGGTGGATAGCTGCACAGCTTCAGAAGGCACCAGGAACGTTTGTGGATGCGGTATCCTCGATTCGGCGGCCGGCCCTCAACAGCGGTCAACAATAGCAGCGCCGTGAGCACAGCGAACAGAATATGTAGCAGACGCATCTTGTTTGTAAATACGCACTATCGCGATTGTGTCAGTATTGTGTATAGAACTTTATCGATTGCCACTTCAATGTACACTGAAGATCGAGTTAAGATGCCCAGTTTTATATAGGTGGGAAGGTTATCGCGCGCGTGTGTGATAACCCGCCAAAATGAGATAGGAAAGTTCGATGACTGAGCTTCAATGTCATTTTATTTCATTGTAGTAAAATTATCAATTCGTAGGTAGGTTATGGTAGCGTCTCGTAAGTCGTAACCGGTGTGGGCTCTTATTAATTAATGTGTCGTAATTAATTATTTATCTGTGTGAAATTGATTTTTTTTTATCCTTTTCAAATGAGGAATGTTTGTTAATTTAAAAGAGGTTGTTAAAGGTTTAATATATTGTCATATTTTTTATTAGAAAAAGAATAATAATAATGAAATAAAAACCGTTCTATTATTTTGACACCAATTATATAACCTGTAGGTACTTTAATGTCATAAAATTATAATCTGTGCAATCATGGTGAAAGATTGCGTTATACTCAATGTTTGTAGAGCGTTTTTGGCGCCAAATCATTTATTTAGGTAAATTTATTTTGGCTGGAGCGCGCTTTGCAAAAAACGTAATTCGTTTCAATACAAACATGTATTAATATTAAAAGAAATTTAATTTTTGAATAGAAAAGCGACTACATACAAATAAAAATGTCCGTTATCCTAACAATATTTAAAAATAGTCATTATTATTAACAACGTAGATATTAATTCGCTTAGTATTATATAATTTTATAATTAGCTCCACCGTCCAATTATCCCTATATTTACAGAACTAATTAAATACATATGAATAATGACAGATAACATATAATATTGTGTTATCTGTAAATCATATGTCTCAGCACCTCGAGACCGATTTGGGTCAATGAAACTGAATCCTTGGTAGTCAGAATTTTATCTATGTGGGTTACTCAC
>JADANM010005714.1:1555322-1570218 GCA_026213755.1 Eurema hecabe
CGTGGCGCGTGAGCGAGGCGGCGTGCACGAACTTGTCGCTGCAGTAGGCGCACGCCTTGGGCTTGCCGTCGTGCGTCTCGCGGTGCCACTGCAGCTTGGCGCGCGAGTGGAACACGGCGCCGCACTGGCACACGAAGTCGCGCACCTTCGCCTTCTTGTTCAGGTGGTGTCGGTCTCTGCGGTCACATGACACATGACACATGTCAAAGTCAAAGTCAAACGTATCTTTATTCAACTAGGCTATACATAAGTAACACTTTTGAATCGTCATGATATAACAATACATTTACTAGTTCAGATGGTTCACCGGTTCCGCAGAGACAGAACCGGCAAGAAAACTATGATTATAATTGCTGTCTGATGATATCTGATAGTTGTCTTCATGCAAATGGACAACATATCACATTGTTTTAACAAAGCAGATTATAAATACAGCATTATGATAGCATGTTTGAGTAGGGTCTAAGTATTTAGAAGTCACATAAGCGATTGAAGTTTATAATTGAAGAGATGGTACAAAATTCGCAGATTAATTCATCAATAACAAAGCTTCACTGGTCTCACCTATGTTGCACCATGTTGGAATATCTCCGGAATGTGTTATCGCAAATTGTGCATTTGATCGGTGCCTGTCCTGTGTGTATGTTTCTGTGCTCATTCAATTTCTGCCTTGTTATAAACCGTTTCTGGCATATGTCACACCTGGAATTTTTTTTAAACCAATAAACATTAAAAATATATAAAACCCAATATTCAATATGCATCAAATCAATTTAATTTTTTTTATTCAAAATCAGAACTACTTTAAGATGACATTGCTATGTGTATCTGTGACATGTTATCTGTGGTAGCTGTGTAATGTT
This sequence comes from Eurema hecabe, assembly GCA_026213755.1. Taxonomy (NCBI): domain Eukaryota; kingdom Metazoa; phylum Arthropoda; class Insecta; order Lepidoptera; family Pieridae; genus Terias; species Terias hecabe. The sequence continues at coordinate 1,556,186 of JADANM010005714.1, forward strand.
TCTTCAACATTAAAAAAATAATATTCCTTATTGATACAGCATCGAATTGTTTTTAGTAATTTTAAAACGTAAATATATTTCGACAATATAAGTCGACGTACGCTAAACTCACTTATAATTCTTTATCCCCAGGTGTGTTTTTATATGCAACGCCAGATTTGCCCTTCTAAAGAAGCACTTCCCACACGTTTGACACTCTAGGGGATGAATCTTCAGATGGTTGTTGAAGTCCACGTCATTCCCTAGGTCCACTTTACAGGTGGGACATATAAAATTCTTTCTCTTTTTCTTCTCTCTTTTTATAGGACCGTGAATTTCTGGCTTCGATTCTGCCAATGGGTCGAATGCTTGGAGCATAGTTGTCGCGACCTCCTTAGAGTCATATAGAAGATTCCCTGGAAGAATATTATTTTTACACACTTATTTTCTTTGTCTAAGTCTAAATAGAAAGCGCAATTTTTAAATTGCAAAAGCAATTAACGCCTTATGCTCAATATATCTTAGAATTTCAATATTACTTTTATTTTTTATATACCTACGTATTTATTTTACATAAAGCGTATAAAAAAAACCAAAAATTTGTAGGTACGAGTTTGACTCGGGCCCCAAAAGTTAATAAAAACTAATGTTACATCATTTTCTTTTATTTCTGTAACAAGTATCACTCACGCGCGCTTTTCGTTATGACAATTAAAGGGCGCGAAAATATATATTTATATATATATATATTTCTATTTTCTAATAGACTCGCAAGAGATCTCTCATATGTATACAGCATTTTTTTGCATTGCAAGAAAAGAATAGAATAGGTTTTTATAAACCTTCTATAAATTATTATTATTAGATAATATGCCAAATTTTAACTTGTATATTCTGCTTGTCTTTTTTCCTGTATTATATACTCACCTGCTAGAACTCCTTCGTCTGGTTTTTCCTCCTTCTTAATAGTCCTGTTGGGGACGACCCTGCTATGTGAGTAGGAGGCATTGCAATGTGACCTCAGCTCCTTCAGTGTGGGGAACTTCAAGCCGCATTGCGTGCACGTGTGCAATCGAGTCTTTGTGAACAGTGCATCTTCTTCCCTGTAAAATAAATATCGTTATGTTAATTCCATTTCTTGCCATACTAATATTATTGACGCGGTATAAGCTTGTCTGTGCGTCTATTACGCTTTCATATCTAACGGCCAAATACTCATACGCAAATTAAATTTAAGCACGCCTTAAGTCCCGTATATTTGACAGAATTGTATGGCGAACTGTCAAATCGGACCAGTTTAAGTTGTGCTTAAATTTAAGTTGCGTTTCAGTATTCCGGCATAAGCCATCTTAGAAATTCAGTACAATCATGATGATAAGACGAGTTCGTATTCGTTCGTTCAAAAAATTGACGAAACTTTATATTAAGACACTTCATAATGACTAAATAAATGTTTTCAAACGTTGTATATTTAAGAGACTGCGGAATGCAATTAATATTCACATAGTATTTACAAAATATTAAAAACTTTCGCAGAAATGCATTAACATACTGTAATTTCATTCTAAAAATGTTCACAAATAAGAAAATATTTCAAAAAGACAAAAAACTCACATATTGTCCCTCTTTTCATTGCTGTCAATATCTGACCCATCATCGACCCAGCTCTCCCGAGCTATTAAATCGTATGGTTCTGCCGGTGTCACCTCTTGGTACATCTGAAAATTTATATTCAAAACTTTTCTATTATTCATGCATATGGTATACAATGTTATCTGAATAAAAAATAACTGCAACTTTGCCATAGTAATATGTGTTAAAATAATTTAAAAAATTATCTTACCCCACTCCAAGGCGATTCCATATCTCCATTGCTCTCTTGACCACTAAGTTCACCTCTCGGAGGCATCCTTTCATCGGAACATATATTCAACGGTGGTTCCTCTTCACTACGGCTTTCAGTCAGCAAGTCGGCCTTGCTGTCCCGTTCACCTCTGCTAGCATCAATATTCTCACTATCACCCACATCATAGTCCATATTACTTTCAGCAATCTTGTAACTCTCGTGTATGAAATTTGGCAAGACAAACTCATTGTCTTTCTGCGACGGCTCACCCCAAACATGATACATATCTTCTCTGGCTGCCTTCCCCAACCCTTCCTTGTTAGCGTCGAAACCCTCCACGCGATCCTGCGTAAAGTAGTCCGCGTAAATGTTGTCACCAAAGTAGGTCTCATTTATCATACTCACAAACTGTTTATTTTTCGACGCAGTCTCTAAGTCCAGCAATTCTCGATGATTAGAGTCATCGTCAAAATCGGCAGCCCCCATGTTACCGTAAGTTATAACATTTATGGGTCGTAAACTCTCTAAAGGCGTCAAATCACGATTAGATCCATCAGCCTCGTTACTAAACTCATTGCTCGAATTAGCTTCTTCTTTAATTTGTACTAAATCTATAGTTGTTGAATAACCATTCGAATGACTGATCGTCGACGGTGCTATAGGTTCGATATCCATAGATTGCTCTTCTGTGTCAGCATCAAATTCCTTTTTACTGTCCATAATCTCTGTCTTTTCTATAGTTAAAGCAATTCCATATGTATCTACACTTTCAAGTTTATTGGTAAAAAAATTGTCAGATCTACATGTTGATGATGAGGGCTGTGGTTCTGTTTCGTTTTGAAATGGTTTAAGGTTCTTTATCTTTAATATTTTTTTGTGTTTTTTTACGAAGATATTGTTTAGTCGGAGAGGGAAGTTTTTTGACTTAGGCCCTTTTTTATTTCCTGTGCTAGTATCTAATTCATTTTGTTCTATACTGTCGGACTTATTCATTGAAGATTGTGGTTTCGGTGAGAGGTCATTTCTTACAATCAACTCTTGCTTAGACGTCGATACAGTTTTGGTCGTCGTAGCACTAAGGGAAGGTTTCCTTTTTGAGGTTTGCTGACTAGCATTCTCACTCTCTGAATCATTTCTTTTAGAATGACGCTCAAGTTTAGGCGGTTCACATTTTGATACAGTTGAACAATGGTCCATTGAGTTGTCTCCATGGTCTAACAAATCGCTACAAGGAGAAATGGATGGCTTCTCATTGCATATTAGATCAGGGACCGGACAACTATCTGAAAACTCTATATCTATTCTTACTGCGTTTTGCTTTCCAGCAAAATCTTTACTTAACTGAGGATTGCCAACATTTTTTATAACTGAAAACCCATGAGGAATCACATTATCCACACTTGAGTTGGATGGCCTAGAACATTCATCTGATATATTACTATGCTTGTCATCTAAATCTGGAAGAATTTTTTCTGGTGAAGATGGTCTCTGGACATATTCTGAGTCACCAGGACCAGTTAAATCCATAACGGTGTTAATCATGTTCTTATTATGTTGTACTGGTACTTCAACTTTAATATTGCTAAGAATCTTCAAACCTTTACAGGGCCCTAAATTAGAAGAGCGGATAGGATCTGACGCATCAATATCTTTTGCTTTTGTGAGGTGAGATTGCTTCGCAAGTGAACTGGTCTGTGAAATATTTTCTGAATGTACTGACATTGTATCTGCAGTACTTTTAGGTAGTTCCATTTCATTGGCCCCCAACATAGGACTCACTTCAATTATTAAAGTTTTATTTACATCATTCACTATATTTGGTATAGCCTTATCAACAGTGTTTGGTAAGTGTGATGAATTATTGCTGAAAACTGGTGGATTACAATGTTTTTGTAACACAGGTGGTGGAGTGTTGTACATACAGGATGCATTGCCAAATTGATCAACAACCATCACATTTTGATACATTGAACTGCTTTGAGCCATGTTTTCCTGTGTGCTAAGCATATGAGGCATATTTGATAGGAATGGCTTGCCATCTACATTATGCACCATTTCTCGATAGATAATCTGAGAGTTTTGTGTGACCACTGTTGTCCCGGATGTGAGACTGTCAGTAGCCATATGATTAAACGGGCTGGTAATTGGTGTAACTTTTGGGTCTAACACTTCAGGACCTGTCACATTCCCAGCCATTAGCATATTAGTATGAACATTCTTTTGCATAAAAGATGGAGAAGCAGACATCATCACCGGATAAGGTTTTACACCAGGTGCAATGTATCGCAATCCTCCTATATTCTTCACTATGTTATTTGGCTTTGAAATCAATTTAACCACATTGTTAGTTCGCTTAGAATGTGGAGTTAACACTTGTGGAGGTAACTTTATATTGGGACCCATTACTGGCATATTATAGGCAAAAACATGGTTTGAATTGTCAACTACATTATAGTCAGTAGTCCGTGAATATTTCACTTCAGCATCTTCATTATTATCAGAATAGAAAGGAAATTGTGGATTAAAATCAGTTTGTGACGGTTCAACACTTTGAGCAAACACCTGTGGTGCCTTACCTGATTTAACAGCACACTCAGAAAATTCTCCACTGTTATTAGCAGTATTATTCTCAAAATTTATGCCACTAATTCTTATGTCAGGTGTTCCATTCCTTGATATATTGGATGATGATGACGATTTGTTTCGACTGGGTGTTCGCCTCCAATAGCCACTCTCCGCGCTGCGGCGTGACGTCGACCATCGAACACTGTCATCTGTAGCTGGTGTTCTACTTCTGTATGAGCGTTCAGAATTCGATGGTGTCGGAGTTCGGCTCCCAGAATTGCCTTTGGAAGATAAACTACATAGTGCTTTTATAACTTGGTCCTTAGGATGCGTATCCAAATGGGACTCCAATGACATCCCACTGTGGAGATATAGAGTACAAACAGGGCATTGCACTCTTTGATCCATCTTGGTCGATGTAATTACTAATATTTACATGTGATGACGCGCAGGATACCCCTGGCGGATGGAGAAATGTTATTTAGTCCAATGCGCACTCGGACAGAAGCACCACTTTATGAGGTGCCTGTCAAGTATATTTTTACAGCAAATATCCAAAGCGAACGGCCAACAATACATATCTTCGATTCAACTCTCTTTATATTTATCTGTTGAAAGAAAATCTATATAAGTAATATAGTTGAAAAAGTCATATACGAACGACCCAAAAACTTGTTACACTCACATTCAAAGGACAAAAGAATACAAAAATGTAAGATAAAGGCCATTGAAACAAAAAATCGAAAGCCAAAAATGACATACGAATGTATAGTAAACACGACACGGACACTCACCACGTAACAATTAGTATTAGGGATATTCCATAACATTGGTATTAGAATATAGTATTATTAAATTATTTACAGCTACACGTATTCTAAAAATATTTCTAAATAGTCCGACATATTGCGATATTTAGAGACGTCTCGTCGATCAAAAACCTCTACACACTACCACAGAATACAGCTTATTTTATAAACAACGATGTAGACTTAAGTAATATATTTTTCCTAAGAAATTATAACTCAAGCTTTTTTTTTAATTTTTGAAATTACTCATACTTCATATTATTTCATTTATATTATCAGTACTTTTAAACTAATAAATATAATAAGCAATAAACGCCTTTATACATTGCGGTCACAACGTTTACTAGTGTAAAATTGTAATTTAAATATTATAATTTTGAAATAAAAAAAATCTTTTTTTAAATTCATAGCTTAAAATAAAATATAAATATCAATGAAGTCCAACTAAAATTTCTACTGTTTTATATCTGGTAAACTATGGTGCTATATACCATGAACTAAAATTATGACGTAGACACTAGACAGTAAATAAAACGTTGTGATTAGATATTCTACATTCTACATTCTCTTTGACAATAAACTGCCAGAACAATATGACAGTTGTCATTTGTCAAGTCATTATAATAAAGGCTCAATGATTTGAAAATTTAACAATATTTTTTTTAATAAAAGTAAATCTATTTTTAAAATATTGCTTTAGTACTTTTACACCATAGTATATTAAACAACAGTTTCATAAATTAAAACCTCTTCTGATTACAGTATCCGTCTACGGGTTATCGTTTTGTAGAATATTTATACATCATTGAGAGATTCTTGACTCTTGAGTCTTGACTAAACACATCTAAAAGATTTAACTATGGATATTGCCGATAATAATTATGAGGATTTAAGTTTAAATGGTAAGAAAAGAATAACTCGGTGCCTTTATTTCATTACGTTAAAAGTACGCTATTGAACTGTAGGTGAATATTACTACTGGTACTTACTTAAATGATATTCAAAAGATATTATGGAATACCTTATACAAGCTATCACCATGTTTTAGGTTTCATTGGACAACTTAATTTTTTCGCTTTTATTGGTTATTACAATTTTTTAAAATGTACGTGTATTTTTGAATTAATGGAGTAAGTAATTAGTGAGTGTTTAATAAAATATAAAAAATTATATTATTCAGAGGTGTTAAAAATAATTTTGGTACATACCACCAGTATTTTAAAATATTAATATTAAAGAAATTTAGACTTTTAAAAATTGAACTTAATTTAATTTATATAACTTGACTGTTCAATAATGTTAGTTTTTTTTTTTAAGTTAAATTATGTTGTGATATTGATTGTACTAATTGTTAACAGAAATGTTTGACTTACTCCGCAAATGGAGAGAAAACAATGAAAGGAATAGTTCAGATATTATGGCCATGTTTCAAAAGGTCTCTGAAAATCTCAACAGCAAACCGAATGAGAGTAAGTTGACATTACATCCATTATAATATTATCTTAAAGTAATTAAAACTATCTGTGATATTTTGTGACGCTGCAGGTGCTGCAGGTGTAGTATGCAATTTCCTTTTTTAAAGACTGTACGGTTCATACACCTGGGGATGCTGATGTTTAAAGTAAAATGCTGCTGCTGATAGTAAAAGATATATATTATTTGAGTTGAACAAGTACGCGACATGCAACGGCTTAATGTGAACTAATTAAGTGCTATTAAAAACTATATGGAAACACTAATGATGTGCAATACATAAAAATGCTGATGATGCTCTGTACGATGTATACTTCGTACAAAGACTTTAAATATATACAAGATTTGTATGTGTGCTTAATCAAAGTGGTCACTTATTACCAGGCAGTAATATTTATATCTAATATTGCATAACAACACTCAGTTTATAAAAAAAGTTTTACCATCCATAAAATTTAAAGTAATACTAACAGTCCTCATTGGCTTTGTATGTATGTATTTAAAAGTTGTTTTGGGTCAATAATAATTGTTTTTTACCATTGGTTGATCATTCCTGAATGTACATATTAATGAAAATTAAAACAATAAAATCTTCCTTTTAATTTTTTTTTATAACAGGCGACAAACGAGCAGGCGAAAAATTATAATATAATAGTATAGTGTAGAATAATGTTTTTGTTTAACTAACACTTTAAAGGTAACCTATATGTAACCTAGTTGAATAAAAATATATTTGAAATTTAATTTGTTTCAGAATTTCTGATAATGGAGCAGTTGATTATAGCTGCACTTGATTGCAGTGATCCTTCATCAATTGTGCCCATAATGGACCTGGATAATACATTTCCGGGCAGTCTAAGAGTATTAAGATACAAAGCTATGTCCTTGGAAGCTCGGGAAAAGTTAGTGTTTTTTATAATTTTTTTTAAAAATATATGTATTAACCACTTATTTTAAAAATGAACCTTCTTCTTGTATAACTCTGTGTAAGATAGATGCATGAATATGGTTGCATAGTTTAAGATTTAAGCATACATAAGGATTTATTTATATTTTTTGTAATTTTATCACTTTGTCACTATATGTATATTGTAATCTGGAAGGACAGACACAAATATTTATTTTTTATTATTATGAATGTACTGTTCTAGATATGATATGGCATTACAAGTGCTGGACCATATTTTGAAAGCAGATGAAACAAATGCCCCGGCTAGGAAACGGCGCGTGGCCATTATGAAGGCGCAGGGACAGATCAATGAGGCCATCAAAGAGCTGGTCGACTATTTAAAGAAGTATGCCTTTCATTGCATTAGATAGCCACTTTTATATACCAGTCGTGCTAGTATATTTTTATATACTAGTTTATTTCTCCTGTTAATTTGACTCAACTATTCATTACCATTTGTACCTTTTAATTATAAATGAGCAACTAACAGTTTAATTATTGGTTGTACATTATTGTTTTTTTATGCTATGCTTATTCAAAAGTGTTACTGTTTTACATAGATTTCTTTAAATAACTAAAGAAATAATTTATAAATGGCATCGTTATTGTTAAATGGCAATCTCTACCAGGCAACCTGGTATATAATATTGGTACATACATATGTTTTACTAAGGATATTATTTATAGGTTTATGTCAGACATGGAGGCCTGGCAAGAATTGAGCGAACTCTACCTTCAAGTGGGGGAGTACTCTAGAGCCGCCTTCTGCATCGAGGAGCTGATCCTGCATCAGCCCCACAACCATTTGTTCCACCAGCGTCTCGCTGATATACGGTACACTATGGTAAGATTTTTTACGATTATTTTTTACCATGCTTGTAGCAGTGGTAAATTTGAAATAAAATTGCTGGAAAAATATATTAGTAATCTTTAAGTGGAAGAGTATTTAAAGTACTTGTCTCTCTGATTTGAGAGTGAGATTTTTTTTTAAAGCCTTTAATGCAATGAGTCACACTGGTAAAATATATATTTGTAATTTACATTTGTAGGTCTCTGGGATCTGGGTGTGTCTATGTAGTATGTATTATATTGTGTATCTATTTACAGAATATAATTGTGTGTATGGGCTTTATCCGTTATCTAGTTGCCACGACATATGCTTAACGTAGTACGGAACTAGATGGTGTTGTGTTAAAAGAACCGTCCGTAAGAAATAGATGAACCGACTGTACAGTGTTTTAAAGTAACTTTTAAATTCATTATATTTCCAAATTGGTGTAAAACGGTAAGCAATTATATCTTATCAGATATTTCGTTGAATTCGGACTGTAGGCCCATTTTTCCCTTTTCCACCATTTATTTTCTTTTTTCACAAATCCTTTTTCTTTCCCATTTTAAAGTCTTAAGACATGTCTCCTGTTCAGTTACCCACTATTAATAGAAAGAGGTTAATATTAAAATGTCTTTGTTCAGGGAGGTGTAGAGAATATGGAATTGGCAAAAACATACTATTGCCAAGCTGTCAAATTGAATCCTAATAACGTGCGCGCTTTACTGGGCTTAGTACTGGTGAGTTGATGAATTAATATTTTCATTAAAAAATACACTCTATATAGTTTCAATAAATTGTTATAAGTATAACAGACTATAAAAATATATTCAATTAAATTCTTTGTGAAATGGCATTGCTATATTGCTACAATTTTGCCAATGTCTTGTTGTGAATAGATAAAAGATAGATTTCTACGAAAAAAAATATCCTAATGGGTATTTGGTGATTGATCAATTTAAATTTATGTCTTAATATAAAGACTTACTTTGAACTATGACGGAGTATAATATTCAGTGTTTTAAAATATTTTTCATCGAAGATGTCATGTTGATTGAATAATAATTAATTATTGGTTGTCCCTGTTTGAAAAATAACTGATAATGTTATTGAATTGTTTTCTTGTTGTTACATTTCTTTGCAGGAACCTATAATGTTTGAATTATTTTTGTTAGGCGAACAAAAGGTATCATAAGTAATTTAAAAACTCATGTAGTTCAACAAATTAAAACCATTAAATATAAGTAATGTTAAAAAAACCTTTGCAATACTGAATATGTTATTAAACGATTACAATTAAATTTACTTACAAATAAATTGTTATACTTTAATCTTTTCCAAAAACTCCAGGTGACAAATAATCTACTAGGACATTATAAGTCGTCGGGAAGTGCGAAGCGCAAGGAAGTTTGGAAATTGAGTCAATGGGCCCAGTCCGAAGTTACTAAGAAACAGAAGGAGGCTCAGAATTCTAGTTCCCTTACTAACATGATGTTAGCTATATCACTAGGAGAGTGATTATTGTATGAATTTTAATAGTTCGATGTGTTGGTTTTATTGGAATTATGTATGTTATATTAGTTTAAATTTTGATTAAAAAACACATTTATTAAGAAATATACAGATTATAGTGCTCTTATACATATGGCTATGATTATGTCTATACAAAAAATTGTCTATGCACGAGAAGAATTACAACATAGATGAAATTAAATAATTCAACATTGTATTTCTTTAATTATGTGTAAGGATTACATTCCTATAAAAGGTTTATATATTTAACATAAGGGGGTGTTATCATTTTTCCTTAATAAATTATGTTACCGAAAATTAATGTTTATTTTTTCATCTCTGTGTTTGATTCTGTTTAGAGTAAATAGTACGATCCTCACCATCCAGATAACTGAGTGATGCCCTCACAATTTTCTGACGCATTCCATTGTTACCAGATTGACAATTATTTACCTTAAATATTCAACAGACTTCTAAGATTGGAATCTTAAATTAAGGATGGCAATGTATGTGGCATCTCTTATGAGTGCTTGTGAGCGGATGTGACCTTTTCTGTTCAGCGCCGTCAGCGCTCTAGGATAATAAATTGAACCCTCTATTAACGCTCAAATAGCCCATTACTGACCCCAGAACGGAATCGGTTTGTATGCAATATATAATTATCCATAATGCTATGCACAACACAATAAAAGAAAAATCTCATATTCATTCTTTATTAATATTATTTTTTTCTTGTTTAGCTCTGATATAAATAGCACTGTTGGCTATTTCTTCTGCGCGCCTCTCCTTTTTCTCTCTCCTCGATATTTCACCTACTGCGAAGTACTTGTCTCTGAAAAATAAAGCAACATATCATATAGTAGATCTATAATATGAAAATGGTTTTTTTAATATTATGACTTATACATAAGTCTTTCAGTCGCAATCTTATAAGTAAAATGTACGTACTAGTTTACTAAATGCTACAGGTATATAATAAATCCATTAAGGTAATATTAAAATGAATCGCGAAATATATTGCTAAAGGCTACAGTATCAAGCCTATCGGTAAGAGCTGTATCGTAATTCGTATAATAATCGTCAAAAATGTTTAGCGATTGACGAGAATAGCTGCGCATCATTCGAATCGCGCTCGTTGGTGCAAGAAAGACAACACGACTGGGACAACCAATCAACGCTCGCGCACCCGACGATCACGCGCCCAGCGCGCGGCGCCATTACCTGGATACCTTATTTTTGACTTCTGCGCAGGTTTCGTTCACCGCTAAAGGAAATTGGCGGTTACTATACCTGAAGTTATGTGCCCCAGAGTTAGGGTCATGAGGCATGTTGGGGATCTCATTGCTTATCTTCTCATAAGTGAGCAGGCGTCTCGCTGTCAACTTCGATAGAACTTGCTCCGAATTGCTGATTAACTCCAGACACGGGTGGGAAGGAAGTTGGTCCTCACGATATTCGTCCCTGGAAGATGAGTCGTTAATGTATTTATTACTAGCGACAAGGCACGGCTTCGTACGCATATGTTATGCATACATATAAAACTTCCTCTTGAATTTGAAATTAAAAAAAAAACAGCATAAAAATCGTTTGCGTTTTTCGATTTAAGCATACATACTGACAGACATAAGAAAGAGACTTCGTTTTATACTATGTATTGGTGAAAGAAAAAAATTCCCAGAAATTGAACATTCCCAATACTACAGTTTTTGCTTGCAGACAAATTTTCGCGTCTAAATTATCATTTATCATATGTAGTCAATTACCTTACTAAAGGATACCAGCATACTAATCTCCGTCCAATGTTCAGATGTTTTGCAGCGAAATTTAACAGGTCACTATAAATATGAGGCAGTCCATACTCCACTTTGGAGGGGATGTGGTTATCCAAATGTTCTTCTTGAAGGGAATAATTATCTCTTTCTATTCCTATTTTCTCTGTAGGTTCTCTTACACCGTATGGAGCTAAAATATTTGATAAATTATTATTATATACCTGTTTATTATAAAAATTACTAATGCAATTAATTAATAAGTATAATAAAGTAACACTTTTGCATCATCTTGGTATTAAAACAAAAGCTCAGTTGCCCACAATCATAAAAAAGTTATTTGGTCTATGTATAAATTATTACTAATAAATTCATTTATTCATTAATGCTTTTCATTACCAATATTTAAATCATCTATATATATAAAAGAAAGTCGTGTTAGTTACACCATTTATAACTCGATAACGGCTCAACTGATTTGGCTGAAAATTGGTGAGGATGTAGTTTAGAACCAGGAGAAGGACATAGGATACTTTTTATCGAGTTTCCAGGGGAATGATTTTTTTATAAAAATAAACGCGGACGGAGTCGCGGGCAACAGCTAGTTATTAATAAAATACATGAAAACTTACGATCAGTAAGAATAGCATCAAATTTCAAGCCTTCCCTCCATATTGGTAACGAAAAGTCACTAACCATAATGTCTAAATACTGCGACTGTATCCCATATTGCTTCATATTGCCTTTTATGCTCTCTTCTTTATGTCTTACCTGTAAAATATATTTTTCTTATATAAAGATGAAAAAAATAAATCAAAAAACAAGAAAAAAAGTTATTCAGCAACAATGAAAAAAATTAAAAGCATAGAATTTTGTATGAACAAATGAACTTGAATTTAACTAAAAAAATAGTAGAAGTTACAAAGTCCAAGATCCATTTCAGGGTTTAAAAAGTAAGGAAATATATTTTTTGTTCAAATAAGAAGGTGAAATTAAGTTGACCAGCTATTTCTATAATTAACATGTTATTGTAAAAAGTGCTATAATACTATTTCTAGTTTCAAAATAGACATAAGTCATTTAAGTGCATATTTAATTTACATAAAAAGCGTATGACCACAAGCCTATGAAATACATACATTGTTACCTTTTGTCCGACTCTCGTAGGCCTTGTTCGGGCATGTAACATCATAAAATCTATGTCTGAACCCCACACATATCCTGTCAAAATTCAGGTGCTATTAAGTCTAATTTTATTATATACAGTTCCCGTTCCCAGGGGAACACCAGGAAGAAAGTATCCCATATCCCAGATCCCAATCAATCCCCTAAATACATTGCATCAGATTTAAATATTTGAGAATGATAGGACAATAATTAACAAATCATATTTCCTCATAATTAAATTTAGATTGATTGATCACTAACTTTACTATTAATTGTGTTAACAAATTTGTCAATGAGACATATTAAAATTTTGTATTTTTAAGAGATATTACCTCCAAAATGAGCAGCAGCTACCAGCAGTGAACCAGATCCGACAAAAGGGTCCAAGACCATGTCTCCATTATTCACTTGAGCCTGGTTAGCCATTATAATAGAGAGCTGTGCGTCCATACTTGTGTTGCCGATGAACTGTCGCTTTTTTAGGGAATGTACTTGTATGAGATCTCGTTGGCCATTTGCTATCTGGGAAATTACATTTTTTATGACTATAAACATTCTTTTTTTATGTACTATATTCTTTAACACATTTGGTGTTGTGTAGTATTAAGTTTTAAAGGCACCGAAATTCTATAGATATTTTATATTTGTCGTTTTAGAAATTTAAATCAATACCTATAATAAAAACGTAATGCAGTCGCTGTCTGTACATGGAAAATAAAATATTATAGGAGACATTTATTAACGCAATAGAACCCAAAACAATGATTTTTGGAATTTTTGTCTGTTTGTTTGTGCACGCTAATCTCAGAAACGGCTTATCCTATCTAGATGGGGTTTTCAAATATATAGTGTGGTAAGCTTCACTTAACATTTAGTGTTTAATTCGGTTGGTCGGTCAATCGGTTGATAAATAAAGTTATGACAATTTAAAGAATCACATTGAACTTGCTGAACGTTTATTGGCGCGGGTTAGGCATTTTCAAAAATGCTGCCCAAAGTCACTTTTGTATGCGGGCAAAGTCGCGGGCACAGCTAGTTATAAATAAACTTTTTAGTTTTAAACTTAAAAAATTAATATTACCATGATTTTAGGTATTTTAGCAAAAATATAAATTTTTTTTTTTTTTTTTTTTTT
>JADANM010005714.1:1603380-1629341 GCA_026213755.1 Eurema hecabe
GTTAAAAATATAAATCGTTGTTATTTGATAACAATAAAGAAGTAAAGAACGTATAGCATCAGTGTCACTTAGCGTCTTAAATGTCAAATCTATGTTCTGAACAGTCTACTGTCTAATCTAAAATGTTTTGAGTGCTCGATTTAAGAATTCTTAAATACAATAATATTTAATCAAAAAGCTAATACGTTATATTTAGTTTCTTTTACTTTCCATATATAATGAATACTCTTTTTCTCACATTTGGCTACAACTTATAAGAGCGACAAACCTCTCAATATTTTTATACATTTCAAACAAATCAATTATTTTTGATGTGTAAAACTAAAATTATATTTTACAAGCGTGACGGTACCTCTTTGGGTGCTAAATAACGTTATCTCGAGCTGAAGTGAAACTACGAATAATGTTTTTCTCTGTTCAAGTCACCTTAACCTTCGTATTTTACAATGGATACTCAAATATGTGTTAATTGTCACAACAATAAAGGTGTTAATCAGACTACTAACCGGCTCGTTACTGAGAGTTGTGGGCATGTGAAATGTATTAACTGCTTGCTTGAAGAAAAGTCAGGATGTAACGCATGTACTGGCAGCAATGGGGTTCAAAAAGAAAAAAATGGTGGTGAAGATAACTCCAAAGAAACAAAAACGCTTCCCACGGAAGTAGAACTTACTGAACTCACTAGTTTACCCAAAAAGACTAAACCGGACACAACTCATATAAGAGTTGAATCAGGTAATTTGTCTACCTTTATAATTCATTGTAATATAATTATAAATAGTAGTTTGCTGCCAGTGAAAACCTTTTGATTTAATTTAATAATCAGAAATAATTCAAATCTAACATTTCTATCTAATAATCTTTTTCATAATTTAATTTTTGCAAATATGATAATTATTTCCTAGTTACTGTTTAACAACCAAGATCGTCACATTCATGTTTTAACTAAATCTCTTCTAGATAAACCTATCATATAGTTAATAAATGCCACATAAAATATTTAAATTCTGAGGATATTATAAAATAATTGAAACTATTTTGACGACCGCTTGGCGCAGTAGCTAATACACCTGCCTTCTGCGCGAAGGTTCGTGGGTTCGATTCCCACACCGGAAAAATATATTTGTAATTTACATTTGTATTCTTCTGGGGTCTGGGTGTTGCTATGTATTGTATGTATGTATTTACAAAAGAAAAGTAATGTATATGTAATTTATTCCGTTATCTACTTGCCATAACACAAGCTTCGGCTTAGCTTGGAACTAGATGGCGCTGTGTATAAATGTACTGAAAATATAAAAAAATATTGTATTCTTTAGTGAAGTAGTTTCTACAGATAAGAAACTGGTATTTGCTGATTTAAATTGACATATATAAATTAGGTGTTAGATACATTGTTTATCCATGGTTGAGTCCTAAACTATTGAACCAATTTTAAATAAAATTTGCACACCGTGTTAAGTTTAATCCAAGTTTAAAGATAGTATAGCTTACACCCTGGTATTGCCCCGGAAACCGACACTACGGAGGTAAAATCGCGTGACACAGCTTATATATATTTTAATATAACAGATGCAGACGGAGTGAGGTGGTTTATATGTACAATATGCAAGAAGAAAGCCCAGTCTCGTACCCACGTAGCTTATCATGCTTACTGCAATGGTCAGCGGAAACCCTTTCAGTGTCCCGAATGTAAACAAGTATGTCAAATGTTGAATAATTATACGAATGAAAAATTTGTAAAGAATGAAGAATGTTCCATTTCTCTGATTAAACTCAAAAACTAACCAATGGAAGCTATACATAAAATTTAGTACATATTAGAATTTTTGTTTTCATTGTATGAAATAATGTGATATATGTATTAAGTGGCTGTACTTTTTAAAATAAATAAATAAATATACATAGCTTATAGTCAATGCTGTGTCTCTGTCAATTACTATTTTTATATAGCAATTTGAATATGGCAAGTTTTGTTTTCTTATAACAAAATCATATAAGATTTATAAATAAAGACAAAATGTTATCATTCACGGGAAAACATTGTGAGCATACTTCCAGGTGCATGTTTTTATATTTGAGTCCTTAAGATATAAAATATCACAATTTCTGGACACAGCCTTTCTTTAAAAAACTAAAACCAGCCTTTTGAGACTGACCAGTAAGAATTTCCTTACTTTAGTATTTTTTACGAATAGCAAACTTTACTATTCCAGAGTTTTGCTACCCAGTCCCACTTTAATTATCACATGAGGGTGCACCGCAATGAGAGGACATACTCCTGCGATATATGTGCCATGAGCTTTATACAGATGTCCAAGTTGAAGAGGCATAAATTGAAACATACAAGTGAGTACATTACTTTATTTAATAAAGCGTTATTCCTCATTCCCAAACACTGTATATGATACACATGCCATATGAGTGTATCTTTAGTTTAGCGTAGAACTGAATAGTTGTACCATATATTTTATCTGTGAATACAGATTAAATAAAGTCAATAAAGAACCAAATATATTATTAAAACATGTACATACATAGTACATGCATTTACTTGAGATGACAAACTGATAAACTAGATACGTACAAACAAAAACAATATTGATATTTTAATTATGCAAACTCTTTTAAATATAACAAATTCATAATTCTTTCTTACAGAAGAAAAAAAATATTCCTGTACGCAATGTAACAAAGCGTTCAACAACACGACAGCGCTGAAAAAGCACAATTTGACCCATACAGAAGAGAGGCCATACTCTTGCAATGAATGCGGACACAGGTTCCGTGATAGCTCCAATTATAGAAAACATTTAGAGAAACATAAAGGTATTTATTATAGAATAATAGGTATAGGTAGCACGGGCTGGTTTCCGCAATTCCACGTCAAGGCGCGGTTTTTGCGTGAAATTATAGAATAATAATCAGTAATGATTTTCGAACATTGTTGGAAAGAGATGTTTGACTTCAAACACATAATGCTTTCTCTTTTGCACATTCCTTTATTGTCATACACAGACAATGTGTCTATGAAGAATCTTAGAAGTTCACCCACATTTGTAGTTGAAGCATCTTATGGTTCCCATGTTATTAAATATAACATGGGAAAATATTTGGTACAGTTCTGATAATGGCATCCATACAAGTTTAACTTTACCAGTTGTTTAATAAGTGATTCTAAACCAACAGGTACTATATTTGTTACTTTTAATACAAGTCGAAGTGAAAGTCAAAAACTACACGTAGTAACACTTGAATCATTACATAAATTCTTTTATTATTATGTGTGCAATTTGCGTGATGGATGGGTTTGGTAATAGAAGTGTTATTACAGCAGAGGCGCGGCTGGCGGGGTGCAAGGGTGGCGAGGGTGGTGAGGGTGGCGAGGGCGGCGGGGGCGGGGCGCGGCGCCGGCACCAGTGCCCGCGCTGCCCGCAAGCCTTCCACTCCGGGAAGGACATGCGCCGACATGCCGCTGTGCACTCGGGTAAGCCTCTTACCTACTTTTCCAATTATATCACTATAGCGCATTATGCGGCATAATGCTTAATGTTGAATAATTCAACTACACTACTTTATAATTTAGAAGTCGGTGGCAAGTAAAACAATAAGTGTTTGTTTGGTTAAATCGATTGATTTACTTGGTACCGACGTCTAAATTATAAAATAACGATTAAATCGTCACTATATACTAAATGAAAATGCGTATTACTTTGTGGGAAGCAAATTTATTTTTTGCTTTTTAGTTTGAAGTCGGTTTATTTTTTGTTAAAAATTATTTTATTTCCTTTCAGGGGTCTCAGAGTTGGATAATTGGTAAATAAATATGTAAAAAGAATGTATATATAATTTATCCTTTATCTAGTTGCCATCACAACTCTGCTTAGGCGGGGACATAATTCCCTATATATCCCTAAAGCTCTAGCCTAGCTCTATCATCTACATTTTTTTTTTCAGATTCCAAGCCGTTCCGTTGCAAACTGTGTGATAGACGGTTCCGACGCAAAGACAATTTAGAGAGGCACATACGCAACACGCACCCAGACTTTGTACCCGCCACCGCCGTCGAATGCGACGAAACAGCCCTACAAAAACTTGCCAACGGACACACAGACATACAAACAGATCTCACCGGTGAAGCGTACGAGAAAAACGAGAAAACCAAACTGGAAATTCTGAACCCCCTCCCGCCATTGCCTCAAGAAGTCATCCAGAAACACATCAGTGTGGCCACAGATAACAATGGCGATGTGACGTCAAATGTCATAGACAAGCTGTCTATTATAGAGGCGAATAATGCGCGGCAAAGTGTGATAGTAGAGAAACGGAAGGCAGATGTTGAGAAAAAAGTGCCCAGTCCGGAGAATGAGTATGTTCATAAAATAAGAAAAGCAACAATACCATTGCCTCCGATAGACCAGGAGAAGTTTCAGAACGTTAAGCGCGGTTTCATCCCGGATAGTATGAGGGCTGTGGCGCCGATAAAAAATGTGGAAATATACAAAAAGATTTTATATGAAAAAGTGGATAAGGAGCCAAATGAAGTTATACAGAACCCAAAAATGCATTGGCGCAGGAAAATGGAGCAGGATATTAATTGGTGAGTTTTTTCTTTAATTTAGACTAATTTAAAATAAATAACTGTTTTGTTTGTTGTCGATAATTAACTTGATACAGCAGCACTTTAATAGATCATTCAATTTATCCTAAATTAAACAATAATTTTAGTATACATATCTGAAATTCAGAAGTTGCCTGATGTCTAAGTTGTTACTAACGATTTATATTAAAGTTTGGATCTACCCACGCTTTTTTAAGTCATATTATCCAGGTGAAAAAACATTGAAAATGCAAAAGTTGAAGTATCTTAAAATAAAAAATAAATAAATTGGAACCTGTCAAGAGCTTCCAAATAAAATTTCATTTAAATATATATAAGAAAAACAAAATATGAAAATACTCAGCATTTGCTGGCACTGTGAATAGACTCATAGAGTATTTACAGGTTCAATGCTATTTACCAGTGGTTTCTAAAAGGCATACCTTAATATACATTTCGTTTAATTGTTTCAGAATGTGAATCAAAGGCTGATATGTAATGGTTATGACTGGTTGTATACAACTCATTATTTTATATGTATATTTGTAGCGTATACTTAAAGCAATATGTTTATAATAAGTCACATCTCATGAAATTCGTTTGGTTTAGTATCATCCATCGGTATACAATATTTTGTATGGAAGTGTATATTGGTGTAAGTTCGTTTTTAAATATCATTATTTAAGAAAGGTAACGTGCTTAAGTGTTAACAAGGGCTTTTCACATGATGATAAATGATTTTAAATATTTTTTTCATATAGTTTTTATCTTACTAAGAAATTAACTTAGAAATAGAATGGCATAGTTTTTTGTGTTTAATAATGATGATATTAAATCTTTATCTTATTCCATGTAAAAGGTTTTTGAGCAAAATAAAGGAAAACTAATTTTAAAACAAATAAACCATGAATCATCACATTGATAAAAAAATAACATCTGATCAGTCATTCTAATATTGTATCTGTGATTTTTTTTCCTAATTTCATAGACTAAAAATTATTTTGAAAATATATTAAAGAAGTCTTAAGTAACCTTTATTAAGATTTAAGTATGTTACTTGTGTATCTATTCTATATTATGTAAAAAAATGCCAGTAAATATATGAATGTGTCAGGGTGACGTAAGACTGAATGTTTGATGTATAGAATATTTGGCTAATATTCGAAATTATTTGTTTTTAATGTTTGACATTAGATGTCAAATTAAAAAAAAAGTGTTGTTTATGGTTATAGTTTGATGCTAACGGGTTAACGCTAGTCTACAGTCGCTTCCTCGACTTTTATTTGCAGTTCTAGCATATAAACTTTCTAGCTTAAAACTAGTCGTAAGATTGATAGAAATAGACATTCACTATTGAACCGCCTAGTTATGTTCTAGAACTTAACTAACGTACTAACGCCACCGCATCAGAAGTAACGTTAATGCGTTAGTAAATAGCAATTATGTCTTGATTATATTTATCCATTATATTTTCAAATACAAATTGAGTTAGGATATGTTACATTGTAGCGTTAACACGTTAGTACCTTTACTTTGTTTAACGTTTTTAAAGCGAATTTTATAAGAAATGTATATGAATAAATTGAATTAGCCAGTTATTCTGTACATATGTTGGGAGGAAGTTTTGATACAGTTTTGTACGAATGGTTTTTGATGGATCAAGTCAACGATATTATATAAAGTTTTATATAAGGAGTGCGTCCAAGACGCTTTAGTTTTAATTTCTTTTCTTATGTATTTGAGCTGTAAGTTTACATAGAAGGTTTTTTAAAAAGCGAACCATTCGCTGATGCGTTTAAAATAATATGCTATGTATTTTTTTTTAAATAACTTTACAAATAAAACCTTTTTGGTAATTTTTGTTTTGATATATTAAGAAAAGCTTCTATGTATACATTTACATATGTGCAAAATAAATTTATATAAATGATATTTGAGCCAAAATTTTAAATTTGATCTCTACGAAAATATTGGAATGTGATTTTTAGGTATGTATGTATATTACAATTTTTTACCAACTATTGTTACCATATCGGCGTTGTTATGTAAGTGATGGAGGTGCATGAGGGAACACTCAAGTATTACGTAATGCAATTACAAGCGTATTCTACAAAATAAATAAACCCCCGACCAAAAAAAGCAAGCAAACTGAGCGCGTAACATTCCTATCACACCTAACAAACGACCTGATGACCTCTAAGACCTGAACCGATTTCCACCAATCATAGCTAAGAACACTCGACGGATGTACCTTTCAAAGAAAAAAACCGCATTAAAATAGAATTATCCGTTGGCGAGCTACAAACAAACTGTAAAACAAATCGTCGCATTTATTATTTTAATATAAAAAAATGTTTCTATTGTTCACTACATTTAATTTAATCGTGATTTTAATGTTACGTAATGTTAAGAGAGGTGGAAAGGAGTTCCAAATAAAGTAACGATGTCAGCTTTACGTAATAAATGAACGCTCCCTAATACAACTTCTTAAAAACCTCGATTTATATATAGATGGCAATAACCTGATAATTATTTTTTAATACAATTAGATATGTCTTTTTTTATGCTACAATTTCTCTTTTAATTAAAGAACTGTACTAAACGATAAAAATTGCCATATTGCCAAGACATTTTGTATTTACGAAAATATGGTAATTTTATTATTATGGCAACACTTGACTAAGGATGTCAACCAGTGTGTTGTTTGGTGTGTTTATAAAGTACGGTCAAGACGCACCGTGCACGACTGAAGATCGCGATCTCTATCACGTAATGATCTCAAATATTTTAAGTCGAACTGTCATGGCGAAACAATTCCTACTTGTCGAGTTCAAAGATTTACCGGCGATCGATAAAGTACATTGACCTTTGGGGAAACAAATGCAGCGTAATCAATGAACGATACGATGGCGATTATTTATATTATAAATATATAGTTGAAAATCTAAGCGTATATACGGACAGACAGATAAGTAGACTCTATTTTATACTATTTTAAAGGATTAATACTTCAGAACGCTTGTTTAAACACAGCGCCATCTATATGTTAAGCAGAGCTTGGGTTATAGCAACTAGATAATGAATAAACTACTTATTGTGTATATACTGTTGTCTCTTTCGCACATAGCTATGTGACGTTTGTCGTTCTCTTAAATACCCCAGGCATTGTTATCGTGGGAAAGAGATAGCGCTATATGAATCTGAAAGTAAACGATAGTCTCTTTCCAAAGGTCACTGTGTATTTATCGTATTGTCTAATGATGATACAAAAATAAAACAATTTACTTTTACCAATATATTTATTATATATACATTGTGGTGTTTTATAATCGTTTGTCATCTTAATAAATTTTATACTCTGGTATGATAATATTATTCTTGCATTTTAGTTTAAAATGATAGCATAAAAACTAGGTACTGTGTACACGAGTGATTGATTTACAATAAATATAGTTTCTATTTAAAACTTATCCATTGTTTTTTCATACATAATCTGTAAAGTCGATGAAATACAGTATGATTAAGTTTTGCGATTGTTTTTTTATTTTCCTACCAGTTAAACATAATATTGAAGTGTTTTAGAAAATTCTAAGGTGACACTGACAGATTAAAGGAAACTTCAAATCACGCCGGAAGTGCTAAAAGAAGTTTAAGACTGTTTTTATTGCGTCTAATGTATTGCCATACCAAAAAATCTGTCGGTCATTCAATAATTGCATAAATTGACATGACGAAGCTTTTTAGGTTCTGTTTAAGAAAAAATACTAAAGAACAGTTAATATATAATAAAATGAAATACCTCTTTAAACATGTATTTATTGTTATTAAAATAAAATTATTAAATTATTCTTGAATTGACCACGACTATGCCTTTAAGGATATGATCTTCAAGTGCAAGAACAAGTCTATTATTCTTCAAAATATGATTGGACCTATTTAAACTTCGCTGATATAGTTTTGTTTCAATAATTGTTAAAGTATTGGCTCTCGTAACAATATTGGCCAATCGCCAGCTCTACCACAATGAAATATGCAGGGCCGGATTGTTTTTGTCTTTCTAAATTTTATTGCTTTAGAGTATAGATATATGCTCATTTTTCTTATTGAACCACAAGGTGCAGTTTTGTTAATTTGGGTGGTTTTGATCGCTATAACACAGTTGCATACAACCCCTTTGGTAAAGTCATATCGGGTAAAACGACATAGTAATAATACAAAAAAATACCTTAATGTACCTGTCTACGTTTGTTTTATATAGATATAGGCTTACAAAGTGGGCAGGCTTTCAATTTTAAGTTATAAGGCTATAGATGTTAACGAAAGGCGTTAGATAATAACATATCGTGGAAGGCAATTCAACATCTGCAGCAGTGACCCAGTGTGGAAGAGGGCGTTCCGACGGCGAAAGCGGGCTTTGACGCGGGTGATTGTTGTATGAGTCGTAGACGCGTCTATATACCGATACCACAGTCTTTTTTTTTTTTTTTTTATAATATGAAGAGGGGAGACGAGGTGGACGCACTCCTGATGGTAAGAGTAACGCCAGCCCATAGCCAATGCGGTGCTACCCGGAACTTTGCTATAAGGCCCAACTCCGGGCAGGGGTGCACTACACCGACGCTCCCCACTTTGAATCATGAGATGTTAAGACTCATTAGCCCAGTAATTTCGCTGGCTACAGTGCCCTTCAGACCGGAGCACAGTGACATTTTCACGTCACTGTTCAGGCGGTAGAATGTCTGGCACTGTAGGGGTACCCACCCAGTCGGTCTCCTGCGAAAGAGACCTACCCCCGGTAAAGTCGGGTTTAAGAAGGTAGTTCCGAAATAACACATATTTCTTTCCAAAAGCTTTTTAAAGGTGCCTTTATTGATGCACTAAAGTGTAAAACTTTAATATAAAAAGCACAAAACGAGTACGTATCTGCAAAGCAATTCATCACTATCGGTGGTTAGGGACGATGCCACAACCTCAGTTCAGTGTCAATGCTAAGAATATACGCTTCTTTTTGCAAAATTGAATAGTTTTATCACTTTTTTGTGTTTACAATTAAAATAACCTATACTTAAAAATCAATAAACGTAGAGAAGTTACCTTATTTATATACCAATCAACATGGAAGACGATTTCGTAAAAGATGTCTGTGATTTATACAATAGAGGTGATTGGAAATCGATTGTGAATAAATACTATAACTATGAGGATAGAAATAAGTTGTTATGGGTGTTTCCTAGCGAAGAGAACTTTGGGTTTATTAAGCAGAGCCTGTTGAAGTTAGACTGTTGGAAAATATTGAGTGTTGGATGCGGAAGCGGTTTGTTGGAGTGGATGATAAGTAGTGCTACTGGTGAGTATATCCCTACAATACTATAAATACGAAAGTAACTCTGTTTGTTACGCTTTCGCGTCAAAACTAACGAACCGATTGTAATGAAATTTGGTACACGGATGGTCTAGACTCTAGAGCCTAAAAAAGTTTAAGCTAGTATTTGGATAGAATTCGATATTTTGTCTTGGACTACGGCAAAGGTGGTCTTTGTAATGTTGTATGTTCTATTAGCTGTTGCCCGCGACTCCGTCCGCGTGGACTTTCATATAAACTTTTGAATAATAATATTATTCGATATAGTAAGTACCACAGATTTATTTATTGATTTGCTTTTATTTTGTATTTTGTCTTTCAGGTTTACCAGTGTCCGGAGTAGAAGTGGACGGTACATGGTGGAAATGTAAATATGCCCCGCCTACATTCATAGACCTTCATATAACATCACCTGTGCTAGACGAAGATAGCGATACTATAAACGTTCTGAAACATTGTGATAGAATCGCGATACTATTTTGTTATTTCAATGATGGCGATGCGTTTAGGAATTATTTAAAGTATTATTCGGGAAGCGTTCTCATTATTATAGGGCCTGATAAAGCCGGCGTACATACAAATCCAAAGCCGTTTGGTGACGTTAATGACGAATGGAGTATGTATGCATCACAGGAGGTTCGCGATAGTAAAGACTATATTGCTATTTACGTTAAAAACAGATAACATATTCAAATGTATGTATCTGTCATAACAGCTGTGTCAATGTCAAATTTATTGAATAAAAACGAGATTAACAAAACAACAGTCTTTTATTTTGAATACGTATACGATATAACATTCTAAATAATAATATGTTATTTTTATATACAATACATCTATGTACAGAATAGCTTTAAAAATTAATTCTTCATTAATTCAATATTTTTTACATTGATTTTATTTGTTGACGGTCTCACTGAAATGTTCATCATTGGATCTTTCTTTCCTTGAATACAATTAGGAAAATCGCTGTTGAGTTCATTTGACATTTCTAAATTCTCCTTCTGATTTATTATAGGCACTTCATCCACCATCCTAAGCTCATTGACTAGTTCAGAAGTACTGTTTAGTTGAATGTCGTTTTCCAAAAAATGAAAGTCATTGTGCATCAAATAAAGAGACTCGAGAGGCAGGTGCATATCGAATCGAGGCAGTAGTTTGTTGTCATCTGAATTATCATCGATTTCTATGACGTCATTTTGACGGTTCGACAATTCTGGCATTATAACTGCTGACAAATCCATGTGCGCAGGGTATTGTTCGGGAATGATATTGTCTATCATATACTGATCTATTATAGGCGGATTGGCCGTCGAGTTGGTCATTGGAATCGTATAAAATGCATCAGATTTCACTTCGTTCTTTATTTCATTCATGTTTTTATGAATGTCCTCCAAAGGAGGCGAAGCTTTGTATTCCCTGCTCAAAGCTTGATTATTCAGTAAATTAGCGTTGCACATTCTCTCTAAGCTAGGCGATTGAGTATTTTGTTTTATGGTTGCTTCCAATTTTATGTAACTGGGATCGTTCGCCTGAATTTTCTGTGGCGTTGGAAGCATCGTCATGGAATTGACATTTATTTGCTGGTTGAACGAAAATATCTGTGGGTCGTTGGACATTTCGGAGTCGACAGGAGTCGTGGCCGTGTCTCCTAGCATGTTCTCTTGTGCGTACGTCATTATAGTATTAGGAGATTCGCTTAACACTGGTTCTGGGGGTAGTTGCATAAATTGCGTGGTTATGAGATTGTTGAAAGTCACCGGTCCGCCTAAACCGTATCTCTCATTGTCCTCCAGCTGTTTAAATGCCATTTTCTGTTGAGAATGGAACATATTATTCTGATCCGGACCTTTGAGTATTAAATTGCTTTTCACAGATATCTTTGCTTTCTTCCTCGGAAGCCCGTCGTTATCGATCGACATAGGTATGGGCGAGTGACTAGAAGAAGGAACTGGTAGAATTTGGGTGGGTTTAATTATGGGTCCTGTTACTTTAGGCATTGGCAGTGAAATTTTATCTACAGGTTTTAAGGTGATGTTGTTACGCATAGAAATAGGAGCTGGAGGTAATCGTATGGGAAAATTAGCCATAATATTATTACTAATACTGTTAGAGATTGGCGAATGGATTTTGGATAAGGAGTCGACATTGGCACTTTGGAGTAGCGTCTGTTCCATCGATGCTGGTGTATTAAGGTAGTGCAAATTGGACTGTGTTGTATCATACGGCATTTGTAATGAATGTTGAGGGTTAAACTGATGTCGGTCCAGGAAAGTATCGTTAGTACTTTCCGAGATGAGGCAGTCGGAGTTATTATCGTCTTTACTTAGATCAGTAACCACATCTTGGTTATTGAAGTTGGATAACTGATCTGTGTTTGACGATGTCGTACAATAGTTCTTGGGATACTCCTGTGACGTCGTTTCTGGTAAACTGTCACAATCGTATACTTCTATGGGAATTTTATTCACAGTTTTCGGACTAGATTCTTCGTTTTGGTTATTACTGATTTCTTTGTCCGTATCTTCATTATCTGTTTTCTCGCTGGGAATCGTCCAGCTAGGTTTGTTTATCTGTTTTGGAATGATTTGAATGTCTTCTTTATCTCTGTGTGATGTGAGATGGACTATATATTTGTCTTGACTGACTGATTTAAAGGGGCAATAGGGACAGTAATGAATATCGCCTGAAGTGATGTTGGGATGTTTGGACAACATATGGGACGCAAAGACGGTAGACTGAATGGAACTGTATGGGCAATATTTGCACTTATATACGTCGTCTTTAGAGTGCGTTTTTCTGTGTCTGCGCATGGAGTTGTGGTCTGCTGAGCGGTAACTACACTGATCACAGGCGTAGGGTTTATCGCCTGTAAGTAAGATATTTATAACTTTAGTAATTTTAAAAAAGCTTGAATAGTGATTTCCCTTAACAAATAACTACTAACTTCTAACTAATATAAACACAGAAAAATGTTTAATCCAGCATTGCTACAAGATTGAAAACTATACAGCAAGTTCGGGAATAAATCATATAATAATGAATAAGTTATTGCTAAGCCAATATAAGCTATTATCTTCAATGTGTTTCTTGTACCTAATCGCACACATTTAAAAAAATAAAAATTATACTAATATAGTCAAGATGCAAACCTGTATGGGACCTTAAATGCAACTTCAACTCATCTTTCCTAGCAGCTGTGTAATCACAGTGACAACATTTGAACGGTTTCAGCTTGTCATGTACGGTCGCTACGTGAGCTCTCAGTCTCTGCGGTGTGTTGAACTGTCTCTTACAAATGTGGCATTCTACTGGTGTACCCACTTTGTGGATCAGACGATGCTTTGATAACTGATTGGCGTTTTTAAACGCTTTCGAACATATTGAACCTGAAATTATATTATTATATGTTATTAAGCAAAGTCACTTGGATCTGTTGTTCCCTAGTTTCAAAAATTTAAGCACACATATGTTTAAATCTTTGAAACTAGGCTACTAATAGTCATGCGGTTTTTTTATCAGCTAGAACAATTTAAGACGAAGATTAATGTGTATAAAATATGCATAAAATCGGGTAATACTGTAGGGTACGGTTAGTTAGTAAAAAATTGTCTATCATAAAAATGCTATTATAAACAGTACATACAAGAGTATCCTCTTGCCTCTTCATGGCATTTCATGTGAATATTTAGAAGTCTATATCTCTTGAAAGTCTTGTATCCACACACGGCACATGTAGGCAACTCCATATCAATAGCGTGTATCTTCCACAAGTGTGTGTGCATGAGATCAACATTTAAAAGGACTTTGCCGCACTCTGGACACTGCAGTTTTCCGTTTTGATGACATTTCCTATGGTACGTCAAGTTATTTGCGTCTTTGAGACGTATATGGCATTTGTTTACGGAACACAACACTCCATTCTTTTCTAGGTCTATGTTCAAACCTCTCTCTTTATATTTATAGGGTGTAGATATTTGTGTCTGAACAAGTTCGTCTTTTTTTGTTGGAGACTTGTCTATTATATTGGCACTAGATTGTATTGATGAAATTAAGTCTGGAGGGACACTGGACACTTGAATAACATTACAGGAGGAATTTGATATGTTAGCATTTGAAACGTTTACATATTGTGTGGAGATATCATTTGTATACACAATGTTTATGCTAGCTTCTTGAATCACATCTTTTGGGTCGACTTTTTCAAAATTTGGGGCACTCATTTTGTTTAACTCATCAACAGATATGTAAGCCACACCTTTTGGTAATTGTTCACGATTTGCATGTGAGACGTCGGGAATTATTTCTATTACTTGTGGGATTTTAACGTCTGCGATTTCCTGTCTGACTTCGTTAGGTGCAGGTGGAGAGATCTCCTTTTTTAATTTTGCGTTTTTTAAAGCTATTTGAACTAGACTTTTTATCATCTTCTTAACGTCTTTAATTCCCATTTTGTGATGATTCCGTAAGTGTGTTCGTAACGTCTCTTCCGCAACGAATACGTTCGTGCACCCTGGGCAGGCTATTTCAATGTTATCAGCTAGACCATTTCTCTTTGCTAAGTCGGGATGTACAGTAAATAAATGGAATTTTATATCGTCTTCAGCCAGAGCCATGTATGGACAGGCTTCACATTTAAAAAATGGAGTGGAACCTACAGATTTTTCTTCGTAAGACATTACCTTTTCTTTTGGTTTGGTATCCATGTTTCTGGTGGAATGGTAAGAACCTAGAAATTGTAACAGTATATAAGCACAATTCTGGTTCTAATTGTTCTAAAGAAACCATACGATTTCTTAAGATTTTATATTAATAAATCTTAAACTAAAACTAATTATTTATTTTTATTTTCTCTATTTGACACTTCTGTTCAGATTGACAAATGACATCGATATATCTCTTATTTTGACAATTGACACATTAGACTTTGGAAAGCTCAATTTCAATTATAATTTTTGGTAATAAAATTTTTAAATAACTTTCATAACTTTTATTTTTCCTGCAATTAAATTCATTCTTTTAGGATCATCAAAACTCTACATTTAAAACATTTAAAATTTACGACTGAATTTTTAAATAATTACTCTGTGATAGAATAGGACTGACGTGTTCTGTTTTTATTTTTGACATTGATAATAGTTAAGCTACGTTTCCAAAAGTTTGTTGGTTACATACCGGTGAATTACTCTGTTAATTTATAAAAATGAGTGTGAGTTTGATGACAATGAGTCGATTTAATTGTTTTTGTTTTTTATTATATTAATTGCCCATATTTTCGCAGTTGGAAATCGAATCCATGGTCCGTCATGTCTCGCCCATCAACCCGGCAGTGTTTCCTCATTTAACTCTTCTACTGTTAAGCATTGGAATATTCTTCACAGCCTGGTTTTTCGTCTATGAAGTTACGAGCACAAAGAGTTCCCGGGACTTATTCAAAGAGCTTTTATTATCGCTGGTGGCTTCCCTGTTTTCTGGGTTCGGAATACTGTTTTTGTTACTATGGGTCGGAATATACGTATAAGATTGTAGATAATATAATAAGTTACATGCATTTACTTTTAATGATTCGTCAGAGTTTATTTGTACATCTGTATTACTTTTGTAAGTTAAATTAAAACTACAAAACACAAGTTGGTTATTTTCTTTGTTATACACAAAATAAGACCTCTCATACGAAACTATATTAAAATTATTGCAAAGCATTATTGCATCTTTGAATGGCAAGCCAAATTTTGTTTGGTTGCTTAAGTAAAAAGTTGAACAGTGAAGATATGATTTACAAAATGATTACGGTGTTAGGAATAGCTAGTCCTAGTAGCTTAGAATATCTATACTAAATAAAAGACTGTCTTTGTCTATGAACAACAGACATTGAAAATAGCAGTCATCGGCCCTATGAATGCTTGCAAACTGTGAATGGTGAAGGGGTATGGTATGGTAGCACGGGCTGCAACTCCCCACCAAGGCCAGGTTTTTGCCTGAGGGTGGGGATCTCATACGATCCACCCCAAGTCATTGAAGAATGCCAGCAGTCTATTTACACTGCTGACGATCTCGCGGAGCGTGCCTGTATTTTTGTAAGTACTTAGCCCTGTATGTGGCAGTTGCAGGGCAGTGAAGAAGCATGTGTGCGGCTTTTTCATCTTTTCTCATGCAAGCTCCGCAGAGAGGACTATCTGTAATACCTAGAATACCTACCTACCTACCTATGGTGAAGGGGAGTTAAAAACAAGTTTGACATAACCACACCTGAATAACCTGAATAAAGAAAAGAAATCAAGTAAAATGACAACTGACCATTTCCTACAGTTTTATTAAAACCCCTTGATAGCTTAATATAATATTTTTTATTAAAAAAGTTAGACATAATAGTACTATTGACTAGTCTTAGCAAAGTCTCTATTAGTCAAAAGGTCCTCTTCTCTCTTCTTCTCCTGTTTCCTTCTGAACTCCTCATCTTGAATGACAGTTTCATGCATTCTTTTAGATGCAAGAGTTTCTATTCTCTCTCTCACTGTCTTATTTGTCATTATGTATTGACTAAAAAGAAAACAGTTTCATTGAATGGCAGATTTTCAACCAACTTCAAAAAAGGGGGTTTCTAAATTCAACCGTAAATATTAAATTTTCTTATTAGCAATTAGTAGTGCTAGACAATTTTACTTGCATGTATAGGTCGCGTCACGAATTTTAGCGCTGGACGAGAATAGCTGTGCATCGGTAGAATCGCGCTCGTTGATTGACGTATTGGTGAGAGAAAGACAACACGACTGGGGGAGCCAATCAACGCTTGCACACCCGACGATCACGCGCCCCGCGCGCCTTGCCGTCCCCTCGATACCCTTTTGACTTCTGCGCAGGTTTCATTCAGCACTAAAGATTCGTGACGCGATCTATACCCATTTATTTCGTAAAAAAATATTCAAATTCAAATAGCCCCTATACAATATTGTGTGGTTTAACTCTTTTCCATAATCCATATTATATAACTACAAATATAAAAACATAGCACTCTGTTTCCTCAAGAGATTTAATTGCATCATAACTATAGAGTATCAGTTTTTAAGATAATGCGTACCGAAAATAAGGAGCGTCCAGTCGATACACGTGCGTTATTTCCACTGCTACAATTGTTGTGATTCGCTTCGAATCCTTCATTAGGAGAGCAACCGTGCCGAAGTGATCACCATCTTCTAAATGGGCCACCTGGGCGATAAAATTAAAGTGCCTTCAGAAATTCTGTATTTTTATTAAATAGCCAAATTTAAGGACATCTCAATTGGTCTGATAGTTTGTAGGTAATAATCGCTATCTATATGAAGGCGCCAGCGATGGCTGAGCGATAGTGCCGACGATATTGGTCAGGTGGTACAGGGTTCCTTACGTGGATGGCGTAGAATAATAACGTTAACGCGGATTACAACGATTCGCGATATCGTTTTCCACGACATATATAATTTTAGGCATTATTTTATTTGTTTTTAAGTATTCGGGCGATTATATTTTTTATCACGATTCGACGGACAACGATTCGAAGGACGACTAGAAGTTTTTGACGTGACAATATTTAAAAACATGACTTATGCGGCGTTACCTCGCTCGGAGGCGTTCCATTTAAGAGAGCGTAGAACGAGCAAGACCGTACAACCAACAACAAAATATAACCATTCCGTCAGTATTTTCTTATGACGTTGCCAAATCATCATAACAATATAGGTACTTATGAAATATCGTCAGTTAACCGACTTAACAGACGTTTTTATGTTTAGTCTAAAAAAATGTCATAAGAGGTTTTCAGAACTTGGCCCTACAAGTTCTTACCCATCCATTAAGACTTTACCTCAGCACCCTTCAAGGAGTATACCGCAACAGTTCCATAGTCAATAAAGTACATGCAATCTCCGATATCCCCTGCTCGAAGGACCAAATCGCTCGCGAGGTACGTCTCCGGCTTCAGGTAGCTCATCAGCTCACCCAGCACGTTAGCTGGCAAGCCTTTGAGTAGCTTAACTTCATGAATAAAACGGTTACACGTATGCATAACTATCTCTTGACGAAGTTGGTCTGGAGCAGAATTTTTAAATTAAAGTAAGTACCTACTGCCCCTAGGGTTGTCTATCGAACACAAAACTAAAAGTTAGTGTTATTAAAGTACTATTATTAAGAATTGAACGTTTAAACCTGAAAGACATTCGAGAGCCGCATCTTCTTTGTAGTATTTTCCTTGGTATTTGTACGTATAAAATGTACAAACTCGTTTTTTCAGCGGTCTCGGAAATTGTTTTTGTTGCATGTAAGCCTAAAAACATCAAACATAAACCTATAAAAGAAAATTACCCGGAAAAATATTTTTTCAAATTCGGTAAGTAGATTCAGTGTATAGTTATTGTTACACGAGAATATTTTAATGTTTGTATAAGTATAAGATTTATTAGAAATTTGACATTTATTTTATTGTTGATAAAATAATTTGGATAGGTACGTTTTTGAACACTGTGTATTGTATGTGGCGCTTATGTGCGTTCTTTCGTAGATAATATTTCGTGATATTTTTTATTGTAACTGATACAAACCTCTACCTGGTTAATTAAGCCGTGATATCTCATTGTAGAGTTGTACTTTGTCATGTAGATTTTCAGGAGAAACACTGCAAATAACATATACATGGTGTTAAAGACTTATGTCCTAGCATGAAGGGTAATTTTATGTTTACCCATACTTAAATTTAATGTTTTTACGGTTTAAATTGCAAGCTAAATTTTCTCCAAACCCATAAATCTCTATTGAATAAAAAATTCCTTAGAAATAAGTCAAAATATGTATAACTAACCCACAGTATACACCATGAACATAGAAGCGTACAAAATTATCAACGAATGTATTAGAAATTCATCGGGATTGTTCACTTTGTATGTTGAAAACCCAGTTCCTAAGAAAAAGAATAATTTTACTATCACATACATTATTTCATTTAGAATTCTTTACCCTACCAATTTGAACTCACCGAAAAAGGTCGACAAACAAACAAACAACGCCATAAAATATTTATGAGCTAATGTAAAGTGCGTAATGTCACCGTCATCAGACTTCAAGTATGTGTTGTAGCCTTTTGGTACGAATCCGGTCCCTGTTAAACAGAACGTCTTCAATATTAGTTAATATCTACTAAACAATTGAGGCATGGAATTTACAAATGAGCTAATTGCCAGAAAGAATCTAATTTTTTTGCCTTTTTTGTGACATAAGATGTACAGCCATTCAAAGGTACAGAAATAGACAGCCCTTTTGTAAAATGTCCATGTCCATGGGATCCGTCCAATTTACCATGAGAAATTTACAACTTCTATGACGTCTTAGTTTATTGCTATAACATAATATTATTGAATATGACTAATAGCAACACACTAATTACTAATTAGTAATTAATATACTCTATACCCTAATTCATACTTAAAAATTTTGTTTAAGTTTAATATTACTACTAAATATTAAACATTAAAAAAGTAATACTGTTGGTTAGGAAATATTTGGTCCTTCGAGCCGGATAGACATGTAACTGATTGGTTGAAACTGTATTGTATACCTATTCTACATCCTAGTATATTAATTTGAATCATATTACTCACAATAATACGTTAAAACAACCGGAGTGTAGATGAAACAACTTGACCAATGCATAGAAACAGCAAATAGGATAAAATGATGGATCGAACGGTGCCAAATATACGATCGAGTGAATATCTGTAATCGGAATAATATAATCAAAACAATAATTAAAATAAAATAAAAAATATTTACTGTTACATTACAAGTTTTGCAATGCAATATGTATAGCAGCTAAAACTTTAAATTAATGGGCATAAGGCAACTACTCAGAAAATTCCGGGCTCACACCCGAAACACAGATTTTAAGTAGTCGTCTTTCCATCTTATGTGTAAGCCGAACCATCTGGCTCGGATAGTTTAATTAACTGACAGTCAGGACTAACTGTGCAAAATCATATTATACTCGTAATTCGTTTTAGCTCTATTTGTAAACTCTTCCATTTCGCAATTGATCCCTTAAAATATGCTGCTAACGAAATACGAAAGATAGAACAATTTTGTTTCATTAAGCTCATGACCACTCAATGATAACATTATAAAGAACACAAAGTATTAAATCTAATCCTTCAAGTGTTTTATAATTAGTACTTATTTACCTTAATCAAGGTGTGTATGTTAACGATGGATGATCTTAAACGTAGTGCTCTCAATATTGGAAGCATATGCGCTAGGAGCAACCAGCGTTTATTTTGGAAATCATTCTCCAAGAGTATGTAAGACCAAGGGGTACATGACACTAGATCAACCCAGAACCAAAATTGGATGTAGCGACTGAAATATCCATTTTACTGTATTAGGAATGGTAAGTAATGGTTCGCATAATGAAGTAATTTCCACCAATGAATAATTTATGACGCTTTAAACCAGTTAAGTAATATTGTTACTGAAAATATTAATAGATACAAATAATGTGTTCTTTATTTTATTAAGAAAACTACAAATGATTATAACGCTAATAATTATTTTTTGATTAAGATTCTACTTCGTTTCAATTCCGGTTCGTTTTTGAAGCACTTGGACACTTACCTGATATGGAGTATTCCGCCGAATCTATGCGTGATGTAACCTTACAAAGTATCACTAATATTTTAAACATCTAATTAAAAATAAAAAACATATATACCAGGCGATTCTCTTCCTATCCATAATCACATTAACGGGATAGTCTTCCGGGAAACTGGTGTTGAACTTGACGAGAATGTCCAACAAGGATATAATGTGAAGAGTCAGCATGATGTAGTCTATGTCATGAATTTGCGGTGGGTGAGGGTAGTCTATGATGTAGCATAGACGAAACGTGGAAACGCACATGTGGATAATATTTATGATTGATGTAATGGTGTTCCAGCATAGACTGAAAGATACGAAGGTTATTGAGGAAGTTGACTTATATTTAGACTCGAAAATTTATTTGTATGAATAGAGGTATATATATTTGTTTGTATTAATCATATTATGAGGCAGACAACTAGATTTATGATAAGATAAAAGGGATTTTTCAAGACCATTATGCCATAAAATCATTTCGACAGCGTTATATAATTGCGTTACTGCTTATCCTTCAAGGATGAAAACGTGACTGAAGTCACTCTAAGAGTAGAGTTTCACACCCCGCCAGATGGAGGAGGATCTCTTGATTTGATTCTATCTGTAGATTTCTCTTTTCTACATTGATTTGATTTGACACTTTTCGTTAAGGTACACTAATATAATCTCTGACAGCTCACTCCTTACCTGATTTGACTCAAAGGATGAATAACATAATTTCCTCCTTCAAAGATCTGTCGTTGTTGTTCAGCTATTACTGTAGCATAACTTCTATAATGCACAAACGTATTGGGATGGTCCAAAGACACGTGGCTTAATATTCTGAAGTATTTGGCTATATTGTACCATGCTCCTCGCTTTTTGAGTGCCATGTTGTTTATATCTATGAATTTGTAGAGTTAATTAAATGAAGGATTTAGTACACTGTATACTTTTAACTGCCTTTAACGTTTAGAGATGATGAGGTATTGGTAAAACTATTTTGTGACCACACGTCGGAAAATTCCAAGTGACTGGGAGAAAAGATGACTTATCCAGGATGGTGGGTGTCAAATGGAAAATTACTGGAATACCTGGGGGAAGGACTTTGTCCTGCAGTAAATAATCTTAATTATTTTTCAATCTTCTTTGTTATCAGTCGCTCAAATAAAAACAGAATAATAGAATAGTTGAAATAGCTATTACCTAGACCCAAGGTACATTTATGATTTGCTAACATGTTTCCCGTCAAATTTGTTATAACTTATAAGTAATACAGTTAATGGCGTTATTAACTTTTATTCTGATATATTTTTTAAATCGTTACTTATTATTACCATGTGGCATAACCTAAAAATGAATTGAAATGAAAAAATTTGACAGTTTACTTTTTTCAAAGGCAACTAGATAGGTTTTAATCATTAAACATTTTTAATATTATAACTTAGTTATTTATGTTACTTTACTAGCCTTTTCCTATAATTTGGTAAAATAAAACACAGATTGCAAAATAATAAATTATTTTATTGTATTTATATAAAAATATAAAATATAGTATATCACACTGTATTCTTAAACAAATAAATAAACGAAACAACTATTTACATCTTGATTGTCAAACGTTTTTAATTAATTGGTAAGGTAATCAAATTTAAATATAGATTATAAATTATTACAATCTTTAAAACTATATACTTTGGTGAATTGATAACCAATACGATTCAAAAATGTTGGATAGTTTGCAATCTCACAAATGGAATCTCGTCATATTATAATTTATCGTCTAAAATGTTGAGCTGGAAATTGTTGACTAAACGGATGCGAGTTGAGTCCGAAGTTATTTCTGTGTGTTGCGACGGGATTCTCCGGCTGACAATAATTAATTATAATTAAAAAAAATAAATGTATAGTTATTTATTTATTTATTTTTACAACATGGGTGGCAAACGAGGACGCGAGCTGCCTGATAGAAAAAGGTCATCAAAGTCAAAGTCAAGTCAAGTCAAAGTCAAAGTCAAAGTCAAAGTCAAAGTAGTCATATCGTCGTTTATTGGAGTTATCTCTGCTATATCTACACACAATACTTATAGATGAATAAATAGGCTTCAAGTTTTTGGCAAGAAACTATTAAATCTGTCTCGTAGTTTTTGATTCTATTGTACCTACTGTTCTTTTTTTTGATTAGTTTTTTATACTCTTCTCTATACTCTTATCATTCTCCTTATAACGTGCGGAAGTATGGTTACATTCATTTCATGTCTATATTTTTAAAGTAATTTTTAATCAAAGAAGGTTCAACGTACCTCATTATTAAATTTGTCCGTGTTGACGGCTTCCGGGGGGAAGTAGTCTGATCTGAACTGGGGTAGATCCTCGATGCCGATCAGGTCAGAGTCATCTGAGTCCTCACTGATAGAAGAGTTATAATTATAAAATTTTACATTCATATAAATTCACATAAAAGTTAATAAATTACGTTTTATGATATCTAAGTACTAAATACTAAACAATATCAGATAGTGTTAAAGGAGCCAGTCAAATGCATCATGTGCAAATGTAAATTACGTAATGAATAAATGTATTTTTTTATGTATGTATATATGTTTGAGTGCATGTATGTGTAAGGCTGCGCAACCCTAAAGGAGCGCTGTGTCGGCGGGTCCCACGAGAACGCGGATCGCCGACGTGGCTCAATTCCAATCATAATGATACATAAAGAATATTCACATTTATTTTATATAATTTTCCATACACTATTTACCGAAGCTTGCATCGAGCAAGTACAGGTGTTAGTTAATAAGTTTTATTTTAATAAATTAATTTTAAGTACTATTTGGTTTTTTTTGGGGCCTTCGGCTGTGCGAAACATAATTTATGTGTATATATTTTAATAGATCCTGTGATATGTTTATGTCAGGTATGCTATTTGTGTCGATGAGGAAGTATTGTGTGTCAGATGTGTGTTAGCCTGAGAGTCTGTAGTGGTCAGCGCATTATGCGGCATAATGCTTAACGTTAAATGTTTCAACAATATCTTTCTTAATTCATATGTGGAGCGCTCTTAAAAGTAAAAAGTAATGCTTTCGCTTGATGCGTGCAATTGCATGTGCGGTGACAGAAAATTAACAAATGTTTTTCTTTAATTTAACATTGATCGAAATGTCGTACTTATTCTCTGTAATTGGAAAACTCTAAATCGTATATTTCTTTTCATAAATAATATTATATTTCGATTTATTGTGGATATAGCGTTCTCTTTACAACATTATTGTCCGGTCATTGGAGGACGCTGAGTATTTACCTATAGGGGGGAGACCTGCTTAGCTTAGGCACCAGTCTCCCACAATATGTAACTGAAATTATTAACATCGTATTTTCCTTTCATTGTTATGTCAGGACAATTCTATGCAAGGTCAGAAAATAAATATATTATTATTATTATTATTATTATTATTATACCTGATGGCATCAAAGTCCGGGGCCCGTAAGGCCTCGTTCCAGATGGGGTTGGAGCCCTCGGCGGCGTGCTTGTTGGTGCCGGGCGCCGGCCCTGCGCGCCGCGCCCCCGCGCCCTCCGCCCCTCCCCCGCCCTCGCCCTCCAGCCCACCACCCTTGCTCACTGACAGAGCTCTGAGTTCGCGGTTTAGGCTGAAATACATTTGAAATTAAAATTGGAGGGAAATTGTTTGTGATGGCGGCCATCTTGGATTGAAAATTTTTCAAAGAATTTTGCTGGTTAAGCTTTTAAATTTTATAAACACACTTGGACAATTGTAATAAAATATCTTGGACTGACGATAACAAGAAACAAAACAATGACCAAAAGCGACTTTTTTATACTATGTAAAGGTATAGAGTATAGACTCACGCTCTCGTCCTAATCACGAAGGCCAGCAGCAGAAGCAGGCACAGTAGCGTGAGGACGGCAGCCAGGCCGGCCAGCACGTACACGATGAGGAGCGTGGTGTCGGCGTGCAGCGTGGGGCTGTCGCCGGTCACCAGGTCCTGCAGCACCAGCAGCTCCGTGCTCAGCGTGCGCTGGATGGAGGCCAGGAGCTGCGTGTCGCTGCGGAGACTTGAGCAGGAAAAAGTTAGTCAGTAATTAATAATTTATTTATATTTCACAATAATTTATATCATAATCACAGTATATTGGTTTGTCTAGTAGTTATTTTAAGTTAAATAATAATAATATTTCAGAATACTTATGTCCATCATCTAGTTGCTAAGCAGAGCTTGGGTTATGGCAACTAGATAACGAATAAATTTCAAACACATATACACAGTTTTCTTTTGTAAATACATACATAAAATACATAGCAACACCCAGACCCCAGAAAAAAACAAATGTAAATTACAAATATATTTTTCGACGTGGGGATCGAACTTTCGCTAAGAAAGTAGTTGTACTACCACTGCGCCAAGCGGTCGTCCTGTTAGCGAATACTTTGCTCGAACCCTGACATTTTTTTCAAACTATTATTTAAGACAAACCTTACGCAAAAACTAGATCT
Source organism: Eurema hecabe (assembly GCA_026213755.1). Classification (NCBI taxonomy): domain Eukaryota; kingdom Metazoa; phylum Arthropoda; class Insecta; order Lepidoptera; family Pieridae; genus Terias; species Terias hecabe. The sequence goes on from JADANM010005714.1 coordinate 1,628,489, forward strand.
ACATTCCTATTAACAACTTTAAAAACTTACGTCTCGATAACATCAGTGAGAACCGGCACGTTGTTGTCTATGAAGTGAGCGCGGACCTCCGTGACGTCAGACCTGGCAACACCGTCGTCATGGGACGCTGGCAACACTTGGTCGATGTTGCACGTCATGTGGAACCCTACGCTGAATGTTGACGCGATCTGGCAAGTTGTGTTCATTGTTTTATGTATTTATTGAAGTGATTTTCTATTTCCACTCATTTAAGATTAATTTATTATTATTTTCATCCCCAATGTATATATCCCCTATAGATAGCTCTAAAGTGATGTCGTAGCGTCTATAAAATTAAATATCGATATGCTAGTCAATAGAAATAAAAAATCTATATCTTGATAATAAATAGTAGAAATGAAATGAATTTTTAATACATTCATTTAAAATTAGGTATTCTTTGCGATCCTTAAATATTACCACGCATTTCTGTTACACGTTACTTTTGGAGCCCTTTCAATTCTAACGAACTTATAAACTTATAGATAACTTACAAAGTCGGTTTTGTCTTCGACTTGATCCACGGTATTCACAAACACGAAGAATACTCTATTCTGTGAGGAAATCAGGTAGATCTTCACTTCAGCTGTGTCGTTGGCGCCAGCTGTTGAACGAAATAATAATTTATTAAAATACAAATGTAGTGACAATTTTTTATATTCGAGCGTGTGTAATTATTATTAATAGCGGTCGCTACATGTGTATGTGTACGTGTATGTGTATGTGTATGTGTATGTGTATGTGTATGTGTATGTGTATGTGTATGTGTATGCGTATGCGTATGCGTATGCGTATGCGTATGCGTATGCGTATG
>JADANM010005714.1:1632676-1681317 GCA_026213755.1 Eurema hecabe
TTTGCTCGAATCCTACCATTTTTTTCCAAACTATTATTTAAGACAAACCTTACTCAAAGACTAGATACATTCCTATTAACAACTTTAAAAACTTACGTCTCAATAACATCAGTGAGAACAGGCACGTTGTTGTCTATGAAGTGAGCGCGGACCTCCGTGACGTCAGACCTGGCAACACCGTCGTCATGGGACGCTGGCAACACTTGGTCGATGTTGCACGTCATGTGGAACCCTACGCTGAATGTTGACGCGATCTGGCAAGTTGTATTCATTGTTTTTTTTTTTTATTTGAAGCATATATAATTGAGTTTTCTATTTCTTCAAGACTTTTTTGCCTTAAAAATATTATTTTCATCCCCTAGCTCAAAATTACTTACTTTTGGAGCCCTCTCAATTCTAACGAACTTATAAAATCTTTGCTAGTTGCTATAGATATATATAGGATAGATAACTTACAAAGTCAGTTTTGACTTCGACTTGATCCACGGTATTCACAAACACGAAGAATACTCTATTCTGTGAGGAAATCAGGTAGATCTTCACTTCAGCTGTGTCGTTGGCGCCGGCTGTTAAACGAAATAATAATTTATTAAAATACAAATCTAGTGACAATTTTTTATATTCGAGTGTGTGTAATTATTATTACATGCGTAATTAATTATTATTACGTATTAATAGCGGTCGCTACATGTGTACGTGTACGTATACGTGTAAGTGTACGTGTACGTGTACGTGTACGTGTACGTGTGCGTGTACGTGTGCGTGTATGTGTATGATAGATAGGAGGATATTCACCAGGGTCAGTGGCTACAACGTTGAACTCGAACATGCCGTGCATACTGGCGGTAGGCTGCATGGTGAGAGAGAGCAGGCCGCTGGTCTCGTGCAGGCGGAAGGCGGAATCTCGAACTGCTTCCAAACTGGCGTCCACAATCATCGAGTCCTCGTCTATAGTGTATCTTATAGGGGCGTTCTCTGAATGACGCGCCTGGGGATAGTATTCAAGTAAAATGCAAAAATACCTTTATTCAACTAGGCAACATATAGTAACACGTTCCTATTTGACACAGTATTAGTATGTCAAATAGGAAAGGAGACGCCTAGTTAAGATCGAAAAGTCACAGGGTTAAAGAGTCGTAGGTTCTCATGGTTGAAAGGTCATGTCATCACGTTAATTCGAAAAGTCAAGAATTCTGAAGCTTTAATGCATGAGATCTTATTATGAGTAAATTATTCGCCCTTGCCATTTTGTAATAAGAAACATTTCTTAATCCTTTTAACAAAATTGAATCAGTTAAAAAAAAGCTTAAAACAATACATTGAAAAGGACTCACCGAAACGGTAAGCAGTTCCCTATTGATAGTGTCCAATGTAGAAATGCCAGCTGTGTACAGGTTTCTTTCGAAGTATGGTTTGGGATTTGCCTCCCGGACCTGAAATTAATCTTATTCAAGCTATTCTATAATGAAATAAATTTACAAAACCTTCGATAATACCGATTACTGATAATCTCGCCTAGATTATTAAAGAATTGAAGAAGAAGCAGCCTGGAAATGGAGAAGGATAGCCTTAGTAATAGTCTAACCTCAAATATATTATGTAACGTAAGTTTTAGCGTCTACACTTCAAGTAACTATTTAGGGGCCATCCATCAAGTACGTCACACGAATTTTAGGACTTTTGAATCCCTCCCCTCGTCCTTGCCACAGGTTGTCACAATTTTATAATTCCCCCCCCCCGTGAGGTGACATAACACATTTTTAAATTTATGTATGTATTTATAAAATATTGGAGTGAAAACAGCTATTTTCATTTTTTACTTATTTTTATTAAATAATAATCTAATAAAATCATAAAGTCCAACATTTAACCGAATAGTCCACATAAAACCGAAAAAACAAACGACTAGTTAGAATTAGCAATTTTAGTATTTTAGTTAGTGTGCGTTTTAGTATTTTAAATTTTAACACGTGACGTCACAAAAGTATTGACCCCCTATGCCCCTTGTCACACTTCGGTGATACCCCCCCTCCCCATTAACATGTGACGAACTTTATGGATGGCCCCATATGGTAAATAAATTTATATAAAATATAGCTATCTACTTACATTAAGTATGTGACAATATCGCAAATAGCATAACAGGATTCGTGGAATTATAATATTTGTAACTTCTAGTTGTAGCGTCTAACTCTATGTAGTATGTACAAGGAGTGTACTTAAGTCCCAAAATTTGGAGGGTGAATTCAGACAATGATTTGATATAATGAGAACATATAAAATAGTTTGTGGACTTACATTAATAACCACTGTGAGTATGGAAGCCCCAAATGCTGCTGTAGAAGTTGCAGAATTGCTCGCCATGACCCTAATAGAGTGTTGTTGGGCGATAGTTCGGTCCAGTTCACGAACTACGCGAAGAGTGTTAGTTGTAGCATCTAGTTCGAAGTGACCATCGTGATTGCCATCTGTTTAGGAAATAATATAAAACATTACATATACTAATATTATAAGGAACATAATTTAAAAAAATTGTCTAGATTTTGAAATCACAATGCACTATTTAGTATTGTTTGATAATAAAAATAATTAGACCGTCTCTTAGATACTAAAACAATATAATACTCCGTATTTTTCGATTTGCTAAAATATCAAAATATATTAAAGTAATATAGTCTATTAAAGTTACGTATGGGGACCTATTACGTCACACCTTAGTAGAAAACGTATATAGAAGTGAAGAATCAATGTAGTTATGTCGCCCTCAGTGCTGGGTTAAGTGCTGGCTCAGCACAGCACCCACATTTATTACTTTCCCACGCTAGAATGAAATAGTTAGTTTTCTAGTAAGTAGTCGTAAGCATTTTCATTGTTGTACATTTACTTTTAATTCTGTATTTTCGGACACTCGTGAATGGATCTTCAAATCGATCGCACGATTTCATATAAGTTAATTTTAATTAGTTTTTACTTTTAAAAAATCTATCCGCCGCTCCCGAAGTTTTACTATGTATCCTTATGTTTTTAAATATAAAAATAACTAAGAATAATACGAATCTATTATCATTTTTCATCAATATGACATTAAATAACTTTTAATCACCATCTTAATTGTTGGATATAAATTTCTCTTCAGTGAACGTTCTACATCTATTGAAAAACTATTTTTCTCTTCACTCTTCTAAATCTTGAAGATAAATCCAGGAAAGACGTTATTTACTTACCAAGTATCCTATAGTAAATGTTATGACAATCGTCGTTACACTTGTAGTTCTTAGCATCTTCAGCGTGAGGAAGTTGTTGAGTTTCTGTGAGTCCACCTTCTCTTTCTGGAACGTTAATATGAGATTGACATATGTCTGAATTGGTTTTGGATATTAGGAGAGGAGTGAGTTTATATAGGAAAGGATTACAGTATTGAAATAACGTTATGAGATGTGTACTTACGGCGGTTCACAATATGCAATCTCAATCCGTTTTCAGCTATCTACGGTTGAGTTTTCGATCTAAATATGAGAAAAAGCGTTAGATCGGTGCCCTCTGACGGATAGTTTGCGTTTTCGGATTGCTTATCCCATCTATGGTTTGTATATTGAAGCGCTTTTTCTCATATTTAGATCGAAAACTCAACCGTAGATAGCTGAAAACGGATTGAGATTGCATATTGGGAACCGCCGTTAGAAGTATTTTCTGAAGCCATTTTATTTTAAACCCCCGACGCAAAAAGGGTGTTAAAAGCTTGAAATGTCTGTCTGTTTGTGGCATCATAGCTCCCGAACGTATGAACCGATTTCAATTTAGTTTTTTTTGTATTACAGTCGTTTTACGGGCGAGTGTTCTTAGACATGTTTGATGAAAATCGATTCCGTCGTTTAAAAGTTACGGGGGGTTAAATTGGGTAAGGAAAAACCGAATGTCTGCAAATATGTTCAAGTGGGGTATCAAATGAAAGGATAAGAATTGTACAACACAAAAAATGACAGCTTTTATAAGTTTGACGTGTCTGTCTATCTGTCGGGGATTTTAAAAATTTCCAATTTAATATTATAAATTACTACTTATATTTTTTTACATTTTATATGGAACGAGGTACACTTACACTTATACAAAAAATTCTAAATTAATTTTAACTCTTTGGTTATAATAATTTCTACTGGATTAATACAACGACTCCTTTAGAGCTTTAGAGCTTTTGAATGTATGTACTATAGCATTGTGTTTATTACCTTCAAATGCCACAGTAACGGTGGTGTCTGTGAAAACGGGGTCTCCATGTGTGGGTACGAATACTACACGAAGAGACGTGTCTGTGTGGCGCGGACCCGGGTCTGTTCCGCCGTCTGTACCACGGATTACCACCTACGAAGTCAAAGTCAAAGTGAAGTCAAGTTTATTTATTTATTTACTAGCTGTTGCCCGCGACTCCGTTTGCGTGGACTTTCATATAATTTTTAGGCGGAGACAAATACAAAAAAATTAAAAACCATGAAAATTCGTCTAGACGATCTCGAGTTATAAGTGCTGTGACAAACCCGACTTTATTTAATATGAATACGTATATGGATTGACAATTTACAATTATTTACTATTTTGTACATAATTTTTTCCAATACAATAGCGAATACTTTATTTTTAATACATAATAATAATTGTTATAAAGTTACATATATTATACATTTTTTACACATTTAATTAATAAGGTGGTGGTCAATGAGTGGTAGAAGCAAGTAAATTAAAGTTCGCTTTCGTAACAGTCGAGTGATTGCACTTACTTGAAATTCTTTTATGTTCTCTGCAAATGATTGTTTTAGCATCAATAAACCTTGATTTTCTCTATCATTGAGAATGTAGAAATACAGGGCAGCTTCATCTGAAATTAAAAATGAAAATATTTTAACATAAAAAAATATACATCTTCACAACACCGGTTTTCAGTGTCTGTTCTTCATCTTTGAAATCTTTGAAACTACGCAATGCATTTTGATATAGTTTTGTTAAATATATATAATAAATATAAATAAATAGCTGTTGCCCGCGACTCCGTCTCCGTCCGCGTGGACTTTCATATAAACTTGGCCCCCCCTATTCCCCCCTTATAACCCTTTTTTCCAGTTAAAAGGTAGCCTATGTTTTATCTCAAGTTCTAGACCATCTGTGTAACAAATTTTATTACAATCGAATCAGCGGTTTGGCCGTGAAAGCGTAAAAATATACAAAGTTTCAATCCCCCCCTTATAACCCTTTTTTCCAGTTAAAAAGTAGACTATGTCCTCCTCCAGGCTCTAGACTATGTTTTTACCAAATTTCGTTCTCATCGGTTCAGTAGTATTAGCGTGTTGGAAAGACAAACAGACAGAGTTACATTCGCATTTATAACATTAGTATGGATTCAATGTAAATTTGAGACTGATTTTTCTCATGTTATTTGTAAGAATTGGTGCCACCAAATTAAAAATTTCAGTGAAATTATGTTTTTTTTTAATTGGGTTAAGTAAAAAAAGCTATGTTACTTAATTAAAGTGTTTCATACCATCGCCGATAACTTCAAAAGTGACCAGCCCAGCTTCGAGACCATCTTCATCGGTCGCTGAGACTCGGTCCGGGAATTCCCCGTTCACTTTAACTAGAACACTGTTGACTTCTGCTCTTTCCTGTTAAGATATAAGTTAATATGTCACTTATTGGCTAGTAAAGTCGAGTAAAAAACTCGATTAACACACTGAATACTACAAGATATCTTCACACAAGAAGGATTAACTCAATGACACAAGAGTTATTTTTTTAATTTAGACAAAAATTATTAATTCCCACTTTTAATCTACCTTCTTTAAAAGTTTTACAACGCATAAATGTTTTGCGTTTGTAAATACGAGATTATTTTTTTTATAGAAAAAACATTTTTATATGTAATAATTTAATAAAAAAATCGTTTAATAAATAAATAGATACATAAAAGCCTTACTGTAGCTAATCGTAGTATGGTGTTTCCTTGCGGAAAAACAAAAACTGGGTCATGGAAATTGTAAGGTGTGATGACCAGTGAATAGATCTCTTCAGAGCACTGTTGCGGAATGCCGTGGTCGTACGCCTGTTATGTATAAAGAAGTTTTTAATGTCGTCTGTTTATATATAGCTTCGATATTTTTTTATAAACAAAGCTAAGTAGAAAGTAAAAATGAATAAATAAATAAATATTTTCAGGACATTTATACACAGCGCCATCTAGTTCCAAGCTGAGCAGAAGCTTGTGTTATGGCAGCTAGATAACGGAATAAATTACGTGTACATACTTTTCTTTTTTCTTTTGTAAATACATACATGCAATACATAGCAACACCCAGACCCCAGAAAGATACAAATATAAATATAAATTACAAATATATTTTTTCAGTGTCGGGATCGAACCCACGACCCTTCGCGCAGAAAGCAGTTGTGCTACCACTGCGCCAAGCGGTCGTCGAAAAGTATGCATATTATCTAAATCTGTTATCAGGTTGCCCTAGCGTGGCACTAGATGGCGCTGTGTTAAAATAAGCGTCCTAATGTATTAGTATTAGGACAATTACCCTCAATAATCGTTCACTCATTTTAATTTAACATAAAAATAGTTTTATTGCCTCTTCTAGGGAGCTAAAAAACCTAGTTTTCTAATTACAGAGCATAGTGCGACTCAGTGACAGTGACTCACTCACAATGCCGAATAATGCTCGGGAAGTGAATTAGTTTTATTTGAGAATGCTCGATTGTGCGAAGCGTTGCTGTAGATGAAACATTCAACGTTAAGCACTATACCGCATTCTAGACCACATGGTCTAATGCTATAATTGGAAATCCAGGTAATATAACGTCAAAGTGACGTCACTTACCGCTAATAGGGACAGTCTACTCACCCGAATGCCAATAGCATAAGTTCCCCAAAACCCTTTCAAGTCTTCCAATGTCTTCAGCTCTCCTATATTATCGTCTAACTCCTCATTCCTTGACGTGATCATCTCAAAGAGTATTGGATGATCTATTTCACGATTAGTAATGGTTAGATTGAGGATTTCGTAACCAACTAGAGAATTTGGAGTCCCAGGTTCGTCTCTGTCCGGTGCGTGGATGAACGGTTGTACTCTTATACCCTAGATAAATATACCCAAATTCAGTATTTCCCTTAAAAGTATAAATACATGAGAGGCAACGGCAAGCTATTTTGTCCAGTCTGGACCTCGAACGACCAGAACAATTATAAACCCTTATAATCTAGCCTATGAAGTCATGTCGCATTTAATTCCGGTATTGCGAAGTAAGGAAAACACGTGGTATTCACCAGAAAATACCACCTTAACAGCTGACAGTAAACAGTTCATTTAAAAAAATAATTGTGCCACACGCCACTACAATGTGAAAATTGCTCTCCCACGCACGGTATTTCTGTAGGAATACCACTTGGCAGAGAGCATTCTCCTTTTTAAAAGGCACTCAAGATAAGGAATATCCATCAGGAGACTCACTTGCTCGTTTGCCCGTATTTCAGCCCCTGTTAAATAAATAATAATAATTTAAAAAAAGCATAGTTCGTTAATCAGTCCTAAATTCTAAGCTTACCGTCAGTAAACCTTCACTTATTGTCCAAGAATGTTCACTGGGGTCTGGTAGTTCTGGCGCGTTGTCGTTCACGTCTAGAAGCACTACATATACTTCCGTTACGTTTTGATTTCGATTGCCATCTAAAAATTTGTAAAGATAAATTATCAGTTTTTCAAAAGTTTTGAATGCATTCCTTCGCGTTCTTTCAAAACAAGATTACGTTGTTTTCAGTAAGAAAAGCAACAAGTTGTTAGGAAAATGTCGACATAGGTAACTTGGTACGGAAAAAAATTACAGTAATTCATCAAAGCTAGTATTCTCTTTTGGTCTTCTTTAACTTTTAAATTTTTTAACAATTTTTTTTTTAATTTTTTTAACATTTCAATCCATCATACGACCTCTTTGATCACTTTCCCACAGAAATACAAGAAACGAGAATCATAATATAAATAAAAACAATTTAAGCTAATATAAACTAAAACAGGTTTCTAAACACAAAAATAATATATTTCTTTCCACCTACCTCCTTCTGAATAAAAATTATCAATAAGATTGATGAATATCCGATGCGTGGGTTCCTCCCCATCCCGATCCAGTACATCATCAGAATTGGAGTTGTTGTAGTCCACGATCAGGAGGCCTGTATCCAGGTCGATGGAGAAGAAGTCCAGAAGCCGACTGTTGACGGCGTAGTTGATTTGGTAGCGGACTTTGTTGTACATTTCTAGGATAAATTGATTTTTTGTACTACTTGCGCTATAGTTTACCAAGTGAAGTCAAAGTCAAGTCAAACGTATCTTTATTCAATTAGGCTACATATAGTAACACTTTTGAATCGTCATGGTATTACAGTACATTGTATCATGGCATTACAATTTACTATCAGTAGATGTGTATTAAGGTAGCTACGGTCCCTTGGCAATACCAGGATAAAAAGTTTTGTGTGTAAAGATAAGAGATAAATATATATTGGGATCTAGGTTCCTATATGATGACATATAAAATCCTATATAAATTGATCCTATAAAGCATGAGCTTGCCATAAAAATTTTAAAAAGCTTCATCCATACATCTCAACCTCCTTCATAAGGATTAGTTAACAAAACGCGTATCTTCCTGTTAAAAGCTTTTAATTTCGGAATGACTAAATTTAATTAATGTCGAAAATGGATGTTTAAAATATGTTTATAAATAGCGTTCTTTACTTGAGATTCATGACATCAATCCGTAAGAGAATTATCATATTTGGGTGAACTTAATTCTTCACTAAAGTTAAAGTTAAAGTTTAAAGTAAGTACGTCTTTAAAGTTTTTATGTAAGTTATTGTAACTTTCTTCATAATAATTGGAATTAGAACTTGAATATGATCACATACCATCTCTATCATAATCATCGCTGGCTAGCAACACTACTTCATCTCCGGTGGTGGCGTTCTCGTAAATATATACCACGGCGTCAAACCTGGTCGTATTGGGATACGGTACTTTGTTGTTTGTATCTATTATAGATATTGTTATCTGTAATTGAAAAATTTTATCATGAAAATTTTTACTATCAAGAAAATACGTAATTATGATTTGAAATAACATTTTTTCAAAGGCAGAAATTCGAGCTCTCGTCTCATTATTCGTATATTTATTGGGTAATTTTTAAAGCTTATATTATGTCATATTATGGGGAATTATTATAAATCTTATTGAATTTACACCGTATTGAATATTATACTATTGATTATCAGTTTAGTAACGTAGGCGCTAAGGTAGAATATACATGGACTGACAAAACTATTATTTCCTTTGAGTGCTGTAGTCAAGAAAAAAGGGAGTAACCACATATATTGTCAAAGAAATACACCACAACTAGCCTTAGATAAAACCATTTATGTCACAAAATAACCAATAAAATAATAAAAACTTCTTTGTCATTCCACAGATAATTTTTCAAATGTTATTCTATCTCTTTTCCTAAATTTATATCTGAAATGAGCTAGAAAGAGAGAAAGATTGATTAGTGCATGAGTCAATTTGTTTTAAGGATACTAACATTTCCCTCAGTATCATGATAGTTAGGGTCTGGAGGACATTCCTCAGTGAGGCAGCGGTCGCTGGCTATCACTGTGTAGTACAGATTGTACCGAGGTGGTGTATCTGCGTCTATTGCACCATCTTTGTCCACAGACAACTGACCCGTCATTAGATCTATTTTAACTAGGTCTGATGGTGTGTCCTCTCGAGTACTGAAATGAACATATTTATTTTTAAAACCTTTATCGGGAGCTGCGATCTTTGTTTCGTTATGTCTACACTCTTAATTACTATCGATTGTAAGAAAAACCCTCTGTAACTAAATAGGGAAAATTTTTGCATTCAAGTAAACGTTTTGGTGCTTTAGAGTTATTTTTCTTCACCATTATCTTTATTCAAACAATTTTGATTCTATAACATTTAATTAATACCTAAGATCGTTGTTAATTATTGTAACGTCTAAAAGCAGATTTAGACTGCCTAACATATTAGCCCTACTACTGATCATAAGATAAACTCTCTGTAACTATTTAGAGCCTGAGTTCATTGTAACAATTTATCTATTTTGATGATTTCTAAGATATTCACCATCTTTCTTATTTTAAAACATTTAAAATCAGTTATATCATCAATATAAGCCCCATTTAAAGATTTTTTCATTTTAAAGTAAATATCCACGTACCGTATAGTATACCTAACTTGATTATAAAGCGGGCCATCTATATCAGTAGCCAGGACTGATCCGATGACGACGTTGCTCCTAGAATTTTCCCGGATCGAGAAAGCTTGGGTAAGAGTACCTTCTACCCACAGTGGAGGGTTGTCATTCATATCTATTATTATTAGCGTGAATGTTACTGAAATTGAAGAAAATATTTCATATTGTTTAAACTAAATATCATCAAAACTATTCTGAAAAAAACCTTCTGTGTTGTTAGTTGATGTTACGTATAATGGCGTCAAAATAATGATTTCTGCCTAATAAACATTTCTGTATAAATTTTTGCGAACAATTGCTTTAGTAAAATAAACTATGGTTATTCGTCAATAAGAGACATATTATATTCCCACAAGTTACTATATCAGCAACATATAGGTTTTTAGAAGCGATATTTCAGGGATACGAAATCTAGTAAGCTATAGGTCGCGTCATTTATGTTTAGCGCTGGACGAGAATAGCTGCGCATCGGTAGAATCGCGCTCGTAATTGATGTATTGTTGCGAGAAAGACAACACGACTGGGACAACCAATCGACGCTCGCGCACCCGACGATCACGCGCCCCGCGCGCCGCACCGCTACCTCGATACCTTATTTTTGACTTCTGCGCAGGTTTCGTTCAGCGCTAAAGATTCGTGACGCGACCTAATTTAATTTCTACATTAAGTACCTGTTATCGCAGTGCGAAGCAAAACCCTAAGCAAGAAGAATAGTATAAAATATTTTTTAAAATACTTAAGTTATTTTAAAGAAATAAAAACATACGTTCATCATAGTCGTCGCCGATCTCCGTGTTTCTGTCAACAACGCGTACAGTGAGGTAGAGCATTTCGAACATCTCATAGTCAATGGTGACGTTGTGTCGTATCTCTTTGACGACTACCCTCCCGATGGCGGAACGCGTGTGGTTTGCCGGGTAGACTGTTTCTATTTCTACGCAACTAGAAAATGATTGGCTTATTTAAATAATTAATATTCAATTTTTTATGTTTATAGTTATATTAATAGGCTAATTATTTATTTATTTATTTATCCTTTATTAAATATACCAAAATCACAAAAGACAAAATAACAAATATCAAGTATTGTCAGTGATTTCTGCCAGGCAACCAGAACTTGCATAAAAACAAAAGAAAAGCTAAAAGTAAGTAAGTAAGTCTGAAGTGTTTAAGATCGCAATAGGCCTTCAGGGAGATATCAGAAGATGTAAATTGTTAACTTTAGAGAAAAATTATTACTCGACGCTTAAAACAGTTTGCAACCCGGTTTTATTAATTAATAAGACTAAATATAATCTGTTATAGACCTTGCTTAAAAGTATATGAGGGGTCAGAGGACACTATATTCATAGTAATAGAGACACAATTTTCTAGAATATTGTAAAACTAGCTTTTGCTCGCGACTCCGTCCGCGTGGACTTTCATATAAACTTTGACCATTCCCCCTTATAGCCCTTTTTTCCAGTTAAAAAGTAGCCTATGTTTTATCTCAGGCTCTAGACCATTTATGTACCAAATTTCGTTCTAATCGGTTCAGTATTTTAGCGTGATGGAAAGACAGACAGAGTTACTTTCGCATTTATAATATTAATATGGATAACACGTTAACAAAATATTGCCAACTACTTACTTATGATACTCAATAGGATCTGTTTCCCGACCCTGCTTGGTAGCATATGAGGTATCCCATATAATTTCAAAGCGCAAATCAGCAGTAGTGTCCGGGTCAGAAGCTAGAATTTTCTCGGTAATTATGTAACCTTCTGGAACGTTCTCTTCCACTTCGGGACTTCTGCGAGGCTGTTGATTTAGGGCTCGAGTAAAAATCCTTTAGATTTTGGGGAATCGCTTTTCGAAATGTGTAAGCCATTGTATTGTACTGTTATGCTTTTCTTTTATTAAAATAGTGATGTCAGTAAATGATTTTAAAGTTGGGTAATTTTTGTAGAATTGATCTTTTATATGTCTTTTAGATGCCGATTCTTCTCTGTAGAAACTGCCTTCCGAACCGGAGGTAAATGTTTTGTAATACCGTGACGATTCTAAAGTGTTACTAAACGTAGCCTAATTGAATAAAGATACCTTTGACTTTGACTTTATAGAAGCTGTGATTCGTTGTTTTTTCGTAAATTTAAGATTTTGTGATAAATCGCATTTGTCTGTAACAGACATACTTATCTATTTATAGTATAAGTAAGAATGGAGCTATGGAGCTTTAATAATAATAGAGAATTTATTTATTTAGTTTACTAATTTTTGTGACATCGATTCAGCGCACCAAGAATCAAATATACATATAAATTATAATATAGTAAAGATAAAAGCAAGACAAACTTACCAAAGTAAGGCTCGGCGGGGTGTTGTTGATATCTTTCAACTTTATGACAAGTTGCGACGTGTCGGTATTGTACGGCTCCCCCAAAGTATCGGTGGCGAACACCTGTGAAAATAGTTTTTAGAAGTGTAGGGAGGTGCTATTGTGAATCATCATTACATAGTATAAAACAAAGTCGCTATCGCTGTCTGTCTGTCCCTATGTATGCTTAGATCTTTAAAACTACATAACGGATTTTGATGCAGTTTTTTTAACAGATAGAGTGATTCTTAAGGAAGGTTTATGTGTATAATTCATGCATAAATGCGGGTAAAATCGCGAAGCACAGCTAGTTGTGAATAAATAATAAATCAGACGAGTGCTAGTCGGACTCGACCACTCGCAACAATCAGTGGGCGAGTCTGAAGCCCTACTCCGAACGCAATCGTCGTCGATATCGAAACGATTCGATTTCACTTACCGAGTTATGAAACTAAAGTAATAATAAATAAAGAATCGGATGGATTCATCCAGTTATGTCGAAATATAAATAAACAATACTTTTATTTTTATTCCAAGTCGATCAAAAACTGTATTGAAATTAGTCGAAGTCGATTGCGTTTGGAGTAAAGCTTCTGACTCAAGTCATTATAATATTTTGCTCATCAAGCTCCTTCATAATATAACTCCTTTGGTCAAAGATTTAATTACAGTTTCTTCTTCTATCCTTCCCTGAACGCGTACCATATAATACATATATAATTTTAATAACAATTTATTTCAATTATTGTATATTTTAAATCTTTAATGGTTGTACATACTCATATATCGAAAAATAATTTTACGTTTTCTAATGTATTTATTACCTGTACGAAAATCTCGTTTTGTCTGTGGTAATCGAAAGATTCATTTCTAGAGACAAACACGTCGCCGGTTGCGTGGTCTATGCGCAGATAGTCTTGGGCATTGCCTAGTAGAGAATGCCTGAAAATAAAATTAGCCAAATTTCGTTTTTTACATTATATCAATAGTATTAGCATCGTTCCATCGGTTCGGAAAGCAGCTGTTACTTCAGAGAAAAACTGGGAAAAAACTCTGTTGCTTTTTTAAAAATTTAAAGGGACAAATGATTATCTTATCTTAATATATAAATTACGTGTCACGTTGTTTGTCTGTTGTGTGAGCTACTGAACCGTTTTTAATTAAATTTACACACCGTGTGCAGTTTGATTAAACTGAAAAAGATAAAACAGCTTACATTACATTATATATTTGCTCGCATATTTTTAATATATGCGAGCGAAACCGAGGCAGGTTGCTAGTAATCTATACTAGTATTATAAAGAACTACAGTTTGTATGTTTGTTAGATTGTAAGGGGTAATCTCGAGATCTATTGTACTGATTTTTTAAATTCTTTCACCAATAGAAAGCCACATTATTGCTAAGTGATATAGGCTATGTAAAAAACCGAAAAGGATTATTAACATTATGCCCATAGAAGTGGGCACGGGTCAGTTAGTATATAAAAAGACGTTACTCACACAACAGTATCATTGATATCTCGGTCGTGAGCCCTCAGAGTGCCGACAAAGAAGCCCTCTCCCTCCGTCTCGTTGAAGGACACCTCCAGAGAGGACCGTTCGAAGATCGGCGTCTCATCGTTCCAATTAATGAGGTTGATGTTCACTATCGCTGTACCTACGAAATCTGGGTTGTTCATATCTGTTGCTATCACCTAAAAAATTAATAATATTTTTTTATTTTCTATCAAACCCGGCGAAAGAATTATCAAAGTGAAATGTTAATTTTTATAAGAACCTTCTCCTAATAAAAAAAAACAAATTCAACAACAAAAGAAATAATGCAATAGGTTCAGATGTTTACGCGTGACGCCATGACAAAGGGAAAAAGGGATTCATTTATAGATTTATTAAAACATTTAGTTGATGTTAAGTACATAACTTAAAAAATGTATAATTAATTTTCATAATGTCATAGCATGGAGCATGTAATTTAACCAGGAATAATTTAAACTTATACAGTGTGTGAATAAACTAATGGTTAATCCATGAACTTCTAAATGTGTACTGACAGTAAGTCCATATTTTGCTATTAATTAATTATTAAGAATAATAATTTATTTTGATTATTTTCAATTAAAAAATATTACATTAAAGAGTCTAAATCCTATTTAAAATATTCAAATTACCTTTAAACGAATGTTCTGGAAGCTCGGTACTTCGAAGTCCAGCATACTATGTTTCTGTGTGCCCATAATAAAGGTCTGTCGCTGATAACCCACAGTTGGTGCTATGAAAAATGCCTCAGCTGCTCCCGGAGGATACTCGCTTTCTAGTCTCACAGAATATTGAGCGTTTTCTCCCTAAAAGACATTACTTTAAGATGAATCTACATGAAGCATTATAATTTTAATTTTAAATCAGTATCAAAGAAACTTGGTAATGAGAAATATTATAGAAAAGAATCAGAAAAACATTAAAAGTTGCCCCTGATCACATAAAGATTCTTTAATTGTATTAAATTTGAGGAGTACATTTAAAAATATAGGAAAATCTGCAAAAAATATTAACAGTAAAACGATCTTCTAATCGACTTAAAATTCTTACTTCTTTAAAACTTACCAAATCAATATCATGAAATCCGAATTCCTTATCAAAATTCAGGGTTTGCGCCGTTTCTTCCATAATATCGATCGTATATTCCTCGTGCAATGGTTCTGGCTTATTATCATTAACGTCATTAATGATGATCATTACGTTTGTTGTAGTGAAGAAAGTCTCGTTGGTGCTTTTAAAAGCAGTAATGGATATAGGAAATAGTTCTCGCTGTAAGGCGTCACGGTTTATAGGTTTTACTATCAGTAAACCTCCGTTTCGACCGCCTTCTATCGTTTCGATGTCGAAATATTCTGCATCTAAATTAAAAAGATTTTTCATTTATTGAAACTAATTTACCTTAACTAAATTTACACATATAATATTACTCACACTAAATTTAAATTGCAGTTTGGAAAACTAGGAAGATATGATGTGTTAAGAGGCATTATAGAAAATAGTCTCAAACGAATTTGGGTTGTAGAAAATATAATAAAAAATCATATGGAACACTTGAGGATGTCTTAAATGAAATAGTAATCTGGTTTCAAAGAAATATGGGAGAAGTTTTGAATAAATTGAAGTTAGGTACTACATATTCTGAAAATCTGTCTATTTTTCACATTTTTAAAGATTTAGAAATATACTATACAATTCTAAGCTCTTCTTCATATCGAATTATCCCAACCTATACAAATGTATTTCTTAGAAGCAGACTCAAAAAGGTAATTTACTAAAACTAACCTTCAGGATTAGTATCAATTCTATAGTATATCGGTCTATTGATCCCGGTGTCTCCATCAATAGCTGCTACCGTGAAGTTCTTGGCTGTCTTCTCGTCAAACTGCTGAACGGCGAATATTTCGACCCAGCGCGGTGGTCGATGCTCCACGTTTTCCACTTGAACCATAAGGGTTACTGTGTGGGTGTTTGGTAAGGAATCCTGTAGATAATCAAATATGTAGATGTCATCAAATTATAAATACCGATAGATTATAATCTATCTCGAAGGATTGTAAACTATTAAATAATTGCGAACTTAATTTTCTTTGCAATTAAATCGCTTTATTTTTTGCAATTAACGTGAAATCTATAATATAAAAATGAATCGCGAAATGTGTTGGTAAGCGCATAACTCGATAACAGCTGAACCGATTTACATAATTCTTTTTTTAGAATAATCCTGGATGTACGAAAATGGTTTTTAACCAAAAAAAGGAAGTGTGGGGCTTAAAGTTTCTGGTAGGATTAGTACGAACAAAGTCGCGTCGGGCCGGCTAGTAATATAATATAAACAATATAATGTGGTGTATTAAATATAATAAATTGAAGAGAATTTGTAAATTTATCTGAAATTAGTTATTCTGTAACGCATTGTTAATGTAACAAAGCAAACTCTTATTCTTAAAAGACCACTTATACTTCCATGTCACAATCATAAAATAAAAATCTTTTAAAAAATAAAATAAAAAGTTACTCACAAAAGCTGTCACTCTAAATATATGGAGCGCGTTCATCTCGTAGTTAAGAGTAGAATTCAACCCAACGGTCATGGTCATGGATTTCCAGTCAGCTGATATGTCACCGCCGAGGATGTGGAACACCTCATCATCATTACGGTCGCTGGTGATCTCGAAGGTCATCGCGCTGGTGCTGATCTCACCATCTTCATCTGTCACTAGGTATACGCACTCTGTGAGACCAGGATCTCGCAGTTCCTGCACAAATATGTTTTTTTCAAGAACACCTACATACCATACCATTCTTAAGGAAGTTTTTTCATTGATTTCGTCCCGGACAGAACTCTGTCCGAGACAAAATTTCCTTTGACCGATGAACTAAACTTTTCTATCTATATTATAGAAGGTGCCTTTGAGAATTTTTTTTAAAGAAATGGTTTTCCTTTTCGTGTTCGAATTCTTTGGATTTTCCTAAAGAGCAATAATATCTTTGAACTCACAAGCTAAATTTTTGATTATAAGTATTATTTTTACACCTTTTACCAGTAGACTATTTTTAGACTACTATTCACACTGGCACTATATTATCTTATTAAATAAATGCTAATACAAAGTAAAAACTTACTGGAACAACACAATTGTCAAACACGTGTATAATGGGATCGTTGTCATCTATATTGACCAGCTGTAAGGTCACAGTGACCACAAGAGTCTCCCCTGGCACTTGAACTTCCAACATGTAAACACGCATTATTGGCATTTCGTAGTCCTGTCTGAAATTATACACTTATGATTAAACAAGAAAATAATGAACATTAATTATATTGGAAGCTTTGATATTTTCTGTTATAAACCTAGTATTTAACGGATGTCGTAGTTTAAGCCAAACCAACTTCAAAATGATTCAAAAGTCTTACTTTATGTAGCCTAATTGAATAAAGATACTTTTGACTTTGACTTTAATGGCGAATAACTTTGTCGCTAATAAACCGTATTTGATGATTCTTTTTTGTTAGAAAATTTGCGATATCCTAAGTGCTAAGAGTCTCACTCAGGTATTAGGATTCCAGACTCTGATTATGGCATTTCAACAGAAAAAAATAGAGGAACAAATGCGTTAAAAATAGGTCTTTTAAAGTTGTTTTAGTCTAAAGCCTAACTTAAAATCGGTTGACCACAGCATTACATATTTGAACTTCAAGTATGTTAAAATTTTTAGTGTCACCAACCTCTGTGTTATCACCAGGTACCAACTGTCATCGATTCTTCGTATTTCAGGACCAAGCATGTTGAACGAACCTGACACCAGAGGCTGAAGAATCGTTGGCGTTGCAGTCCCTGAAATTTTTTAGTCAAATACTCATAACAAGCAGTAACAAGTAGCTAACAAACAAAATACGCTTACGCGGTTCAAGTAATTCAGTAAAACAAAGTTCCTATGTCATATGTTAGGTTAGGTTAGTCATTTGACCGTAATCTCGTGTGATCGTAAGCAAAGATGCGATGTTAAGAGGCAAGTCTGCTTAGAAACCTATTCACCTCTACATATAATATACCAACACTTGAACTTGACCTTTATTAATCTAATATTTGAACCATCTTAACATTCCTATCTTACTACTACTACTGGATCATCGTAGCAAAATACTTCAACTGAATTCTGACTTCAAAATACTAAAGCTGGTATTCAGTGTACATATTTTGAAAATTAGTTGTTTTATTAGTTTAAGACAAGTGTCGTAAAAAGACAAACGTACAATCATAATATCGTCATGTTGATCTTTCCGTATTATTATGCTTTTGTAAGTTGTCTATTACTGGCTGAAAGAAAAACATACTATCTCACCTTCATAGTTTAACTTGGCTATAGAGACGTCACCAACAATCTCTTCTTCCATGTAAATGACTTGAGTGCCCGTCGCCGCTGTGCCTGGGAAATACGCATCCATGCATACATCCTCCCTTTCGGGAGCCGGGAGTAAGGGACGCTCGCTCCATGGAATTCCTGAAGATGGAATTATCTTAATATATACATAAATTACGTGTCACGTTGTTGGCCCGCGATTGACGCCTAAACAAATTCACCGATTTTAAATAAAATCTGCACATCGTGTGCAGTTTGATCCAACGTAAAAGATAGGATAGCTTGCCATTATTGTCCCAGGAACCCGAACTACACGGGTAAAACCGCAGGGAACGACTAGTATTATTATTAATATAACCTGAAAGTCACTTTGTATGACTTGATAAGCCTTAGATGCTTGATGGTTTACGATAGTAAAGCTAAGTCTTTTTATGCTTAATTTGACTATATGGCCAGCACCAGAATAAGATGCCCTTAACTTTTACGTGGCTTTGTATAATAACATTTTTTCAGTGAAGTACGAGAGGGTCGCTTGAGTAATGTTTTTATTTTTATTAATATTATATATCCACAAGTGACGGAGCTTCAGTTTATGTATAATGTTGTGATAATTTATCTGATATATTGATCTAATTAACACCCTACGAATAAAAACCTTTAACAATCGATTAATAATTATGAACTTCATGTATGTTAATTATTAGTATGAAATTCATCACTTAAAGTAAGTTAAATATACCTATATTTGGTTTTGTTTTTATCCTTACCCTCAAAATTTAAATCAGGTAGATCGTCTGGCTTTGGAAGTCTTGGTATGCTTATCATATATCCACAACGTTCTGGTTCTGAAAAATAGTTTTGTATATGTTTATACAAGGAAATTTAGAAATACATTATATTACTATATAAATTAAACGTTTATCTTGTACGAGATAAGTACAATCAACTATAAAAATAAACATATATAAAATTAAAAATGACCTCAACTTTAAAATATTTCAAAGGTTGATTTGGTGTTCCTTGTATTTATAGAAAAATTTTTCATTACACATTTAATTATTAGTATGTCCTTTTGATATAACACTTATTTATAAAATCTTTTCGTTTTAAAATATAGAAAATACTAATTCCAGAGACGAAATATGAATGTGTATATTATTGATTATATGGGTTAATGTGAACATTTTAAAATACTTTTATAGTCGCCATTTGTAGTGTTATGGTAAATGTCATCAACTCGAAAAGGCCCGTAAGCCCTAGAAAGTTTTTCTACGCTTTTAAGGCCGGTAACACACCCGTGACAATGCGTGTCCTCAAAAGCGGCGCTAATCACTTACCATAAGGTGACGCGCCTTTACCCCATCTTATATAAAAAAGGGGAACCACCGGACGCCTTATATACTTCTTATCATCCCGTGTCAATATAGAGAGATAGGGATCTAATCTGGATCTCATATGTTTATTGTGAAATAATTACCTGAAGCTCTACTCTGAACGCCATCGACCTGCCATGATTTATCAAAAAAAATTGATACCGCTTCCCTAATTATGGAGCTTGAATTACTCTAATAAGGAATCGGAACAAACATTAGTTCATCGTATAGTTTTCGAAACAAAATTAAAGAAAAAAAAACATTGCCTCAAAACCTGTATCGAAACGTAGTCGAAATCGACGTCGATTGCGTTCGGAGTAGAACTTCTATCTACACGATTATATCATTCTAGATCTGTTTTAAGCTTACCATTGCCATATGTAAAAATGTCATTTTGCAGCAATACGAGTGCCAGCAGTAACATTATTTTCCCCATCTTGCATGTTGTTCTTAAAGTTTATCTGAAATAGAATAATTAATGTAAGTTCGTGCTTTGATTGTTTTAAACTCATTTTTAACGAATCACGGATCGAAACATTTATCGCTGTTAGAAATTCAGTGCTTCCTAACGCTTCATCAAAATAATTTTCGATATGCGAAAGCCACTTTTTAATTAGTAGGTACTAGCAGCGCCCCGCGTTTTCGCGCATTTATGCATGTATTATATACACATAAAGCTTTCTCTTGAATCATTCTATCTGATAAAAAAAAAATATAAAAATCGGTGGCGTAGTTTTAAAGATTTTTATGTATTATGATGTATTTAGACATTAACAAATACAAATCTCTCGTATAAAATAGTATTAACGAAATAACTAAATGGACGGAAAAAAATAATCTAAAAATTAATATATCTAAAACAAGTTTAATGACTTTCTCAAACAAGACAGCTAACAGAATGCAACTTAAATACGACAATGAAATTATTGATGAGAGAGAAAGGAGGAGATCGTTTTTCTTGGAATAAAAATTGACAAATCACTTAAATGGACATCGCATATTGACCATGTTTGTAACAAAATAAATAAATTTGTATATGCACTGAGACGGTTAAGAAATATAACAGACTTAAGGACCGCACTAACTGCCTATCACGCCTACGTAGTGTCGACGCTCAAATATGGTCTCATCATCTGGGGTAATGGAACAAATATACAAAAAGTTTTCATAGTACAAAAAAAATGCATTCGTGCGCTGTGTAGGGTCGGCCCACTTGAATCTTGTAAGCCCCTTTTTCTTCAACTTAAAATTTTGACTTTGCCGTGCCTTTATATTTATTTAATGTGCGTCTTCGTAAAGGAAAACATAAATTTTTATAAAACCGTTTATGATTTACACGGCAACAAATTCCAAAACACAAATATACTCGTGCACGAAAGCACGCCGAAGACAGCGTAATAAACTGCCGGAACATTTGAAAAGTATAGCAATAAAAAAATTTAAAACAGAGCTTTACGTGTGGTTGACTCAAAAAAACTATTATTCGGTTAATGAATACTTACATTGGTACCTAATTTTAATAACTAAATTTGACATTACATATTTATTGAAATAACTTTTTTTTAATGTATAATTGAAATAATGTAATTTAATATTAAGTTATAATGTTTTATCTAATTATGATTGTGTGGAGCTTGTTGCTTACCATTCTATTGGTTGTTTTCGCAATAAATGATATTATGATGTATGGGCAGACTGAAGAAAGCGACTTTGTTTTACTATGTAATGATTTATATTCATTTTTAAATTATGTTTTTAATATGTTCATATAATAACTAAATGTACTGTTTTTCTTTCTACGCATTGCGTATTTGTTGGAATTTCATTGAAATAATAAAATTAAACAATCATATTATTATTATCATCATTTACTACGTTTTCAAAAAAACTTAAATGAATAACGGAAGCAGATGATAAAATATTTGAAATTCTACTTTAGATATCAATATCTTTTGGTTATCAGTAAACAAGTCGAGAGTAGTTTCACTCTGTAATTAGAATCTAATAAATATATATTTTTAATCAAACTGCGTAATATCTAGAGGCTCACCGAAATCATATGAATCGAATTTGAGAAAATAAAATAAAATCCTTGAAGCGCCTATAATAAACAAGACACTACAAGAGCTACGTTTATTCATCATTTCATGAGCAAAAATAGGGCATAATCGAAAAGTTTATAAACACATTCAAAATTTCAAAACATATTTTAAATACTAAAATCCGTGGTTTAATATGAGGACAACAACTTTATCAGAATTTATTTTTAAAACTCATGAAATTCCATCTAAACGGATTAATAATAAAAACTCTTTTGTGTAAAAATGTTTCGTAATGTTGCATGTCTTAAAATACTTTTGCACTCGACTATCAAACTATATATAGAAATTTAAATTCACTGGTGAAATAAAAAATGGACTTACATAAACAAAATAATATTCAGAACCACAAAACACACACAATAAAGCACGATAAATTCAATTAAAACTTAATTCGTATTACAGACAAATTCAGACTGACCAGCGAACAGCCAACAATGAATTGATAAGATTCTTTGATAATGATAGATTAATAATTTTCATCGATTACCAGAAACAATGACAGTTATCTGATAATTATGATAAGGTATATGCAAATTGAGTCAATTCGATGTTGATGTTTTGAAGAGTACTTATTCCTATTTATTTGACATACTTACGCCCAACTACTCAAAGGCAAATCATTTTTAAGCACGTCTCAAGTCGAGTAATTTTGACAGAATTGTTTTGCTGTCAAATGTATCAAATTGAGTCGTACTTAACTTTGAATAGTGTTTCAGTATTCCGGCATTAAATTGATATGTAGACAAATTCTTAATGTTATTTTAAGTGACTCAAATTATCCAACAACACAACACGTCATCAACTTAAAACACCGATAAACGAATAATAATAAAAAATGACGTACCGCACGAATATTTAGTACTAACCTAATAATTAGAATCACATTCAAAATCTGGTTTTAAATACAAATAGTTCGCCCCAGAAATCATTCAAATTTGTTCGCCAAGTTAATTTGGTTGTTAGTATGACATAAAAAGAAGTCGTATTAAGAACCTTGTCCTGAGACTTAAAGTTGATTGAAAAGAGCTTCTATACATCTTACCTGTTCATCTAAACAACTCAAATCCTAATAAAAATTCATCAATCGTAGCGTTACTCCCAAAATTAAGCACACAGGGATATAAGGACAGAAAGTGATTGTTTACTAAAACTAAGTAAGCACGCTACATTACATAGGGCTGCATACACATAGGGTTTTTTCAATGACCAATAATTGTAATAAACTTTATCTTATCAAAATAAGCCATCGTGGAAACGTCACTGATAACTTTAAAGATATAAATAACTTCCTATATTTCCTTTAATTATTAAGTGTTGGAATGGTGTAAAGAACAAATTGATCAAAGGCGTGTTTGGCTCCGCGAAGGATTGGGTGCTAAAGTGTTTGATATTCGTTATTGTTGTAATAATTATTATAATAATATATACTAGCCGGCCCAACGCGACTTTGTTCACGCTGTACTAATCCTACCCGAAACTTATTACCCGACACGTTTTTTTCTTGCTTAAAAACCATCCTCCTTATTCTACTACTACTCCGTACCTCCATGGAGCATTTCAGGACCACCAGGAGTATTCCAAAATAATTATCTAAATCGGTTCAGTTGTTATAAAGTTATGCGCTTACTAACACATTTTGCGATTTATTTTTATATTATACTTAATAGATTAATACCACAAGAAGCTCCTGTAAGATATTTAAAGTCGAAATATTTAAAAGAAAGAAAGAAACATTTACTGCAGGGCCCATACATATATAACACCCCTCTTTTTGCGTCGGAGGTTAAAATAGAGAAGAAGACATTGTTGCTTTACAACCGCTCAGCATATTATGTTGGATCATAAATTGGGCATTTATATCGCCATTCTCCAACGCTGTTTTTTTTTTTGTTTTAAACATATAGTTTGCTCTATTTTCAGGGGCAATATAAAATGTTGTAATGCTAAGTCTAAGAACCAACTTAAAATTTCTAATCCGTGTAAAATATATCATATTATGTGGCAATATTTCTCCTTATGATTTAGTTTACACCGTCATAGATTTAGTACCTAAGCATAACCTCTTTGTATTAATACTGATAAGCGGTAATCGACTCTAAAACATTATTATTATTGTTATTATTTCTAATCGTGATTTATGTTATCGGTTTAATAGAAAACATGTTGTTTATCACGACGCAAAATTATAACAAAATAAGTATGGTATAATCATCGTCACGAATGTTTAGCGATTGACGAGAATATTTGCGCATCGGTAGAATCGCGCTCGTAATTGACCTATTGGTGTGAGAAAGTCAACACGACTGGGACAACCAATCAACGCTCGCGCACCCGACGATCACGCGCCCCG
The DNA here is from genome assembly GCA_026213755.1 of Eurema hecabe. Classification (NCBI taxonomy): domain Eukaryota; kingdom Metazoa; phylum Arthropoda; class Insecta; order Lepidoptera; family Pieridae; genus Terias; species Terias hecabe. Next base: position 1,657,071 of record JADANM010005714.1, read on the forward strand.
CGCGCCGCACCGCTACCTCGATACCTTATTTTTTACTTCTGCGCAGGTTTCGTTCAGCGCTAAAGGTAATTGACGGTTACTATACACACACTTCGACAACTTTTTGTTACATATAAAACAAAATCAGGTTTATAACTTTTGCCTTTATTTAAACGTCCACTAGTATTTTTCAATTCAAAGAAACAGTGAAATCTTTCCTCTTCATATATTTTCATCGTCATTACATAGTATAAATCAAAGGCACTTCCTTCTGTCTGTCCCTATGTATGCGTCTTTAAAACTATGCAACCGATTTTCATGGGGTATTTTAATAGATAAAATGATTCAAGAGGAAGGTTTTTATTATGTATAATACATGCAAAAAATACGAAGCCGCGGCTGGTCGCTAGTCTTCTTATAAATAAAAAATGATCGCGAAATGTTTTGGTAAGTGCAATCTTAAAATGCCTGGACCAATTTGAAAGGCGATCAGAAAAGGCGACTACTGAAAGCCCCGGAACATCATTGAGCGTATTGCCCAGTAATATTTTCAGTTTTGAAGTTTATAATTTTTTGGTATGGCACATGTAACTATTACATGTCTTAAGTTTTAGACAATAAATGATTTTTATGTATGTATGTATATGATTTGGCCATGTGTCCTTGAACTTTTTTCTGGGAGAAAAAATCGAATAATTGCGCGGGAAAAATTTTGACAGAATGAAGTATGTCAGGTATATAGATATAGATAATAATGAAACCTATTTCAACATTGTATTAAACGAGAATAGACTAACAATGACGAAGATGTCGAAATTTATTAAACTTTGGTCTCGTTATCTTACGAGTAGTAGGAGTTTGTGTTTGTCACACTCCGATCACGGATGCATTGAGAACGTGACTCAGACATTCAATAAACAATCAATCAATAATAAAACAATCATTGCTTTTACCCCGGCATTGAGATTGCCATTATTCTTATAATATTTATATTAATTTATATATTATCCACTTAGTCACGCTTTAGGCCATATATTAAAAAAAATTGTTTTTCGATAGTTATGGCGAATATGATACTTATAAGTCATAAATTAAAAATAAGACGAAATTTCCGTCTAGGAATAATACTCCGTCGTTACACAATTAAAACTTCCTCTTGAAACAATCTATTTGATTAAAAACCCGCTTGAAAATCGGTTTCGTAGTTTTTAAGATTTAAGCATACATTAGGACAAACAGAAGAAAGCGACTATTTTATACTATGTTAAGAAGATCGTTTGTAATTTTTAAAGAAATGTTAATACATTTGTATTTGACTAAGTATAACATGAATAATATTTATATAGAAAGTACTTTAATAAATTATACACTTTCGTAACAAATTTAAGTGAGAAAGTTATCTACAGCGCTTAACCTTATCGGAATCTAAACGTTCATAGTTCATTGTCTAATGTCAAAGCAAACAGTTGATTCTGGATTCTCGCTAGATACAAACGCCAAGTCACTACTTAGTTTGCATACGTCGTAGACTCGTGGTTCGAGCTCATCTACCCTGTGAATAAAAGTAAGTACGCCAAATAATTTTAATAAAACCTTCATGCTGTTTTATATGTTTTTATAGATTAAAAAAAAGAAGTTCTCTTAAAGTTTCGCCTTGCTTTAAATGATATGTGCAATCTTCTTGACTCTGACTTTGACCTTTGTAGTTTAATTTGTTTCAAAATAAGATTTGTAATGAATATATGCCTATATGTTTTTAATTATGCATTTTTATCGAAGTGTAAGGGTTGATACAATAAGGTTTATTTTCGTAATATTGTTCGATTTGTAATATTTTTCGGGTTATTAACAGTGTCTGATTATGTTCTTGTACATAATATGTTTTTTTTTGAGGTTTAATACTAGAAATTACCTACCAGTTCACAAGTTATCAAGTTTTTCGATATCAAGTTTTTTAATTAGTCAAAAGCGGGTAGTTCAACATTAGAAAATAATTACCTTCAAATAACAATTATTATCGTTCTGAAGGATTAGGAGTATTTTAGTCCAAATTATTTTTTAAATTTGCTGGTGAAAATATTCCTTTCGATGTTAAAGCCTATGACGTTTTTACCACTTCAATATTGTTGGATTTAACATACCTAGGATGAATGAAGAATAGAACTATTTCGAAGCTGGCTCAATCCAGCCTTGTATGCCTATTAAAATATCTAATAAAAAAATCTTCCGGATTTAAAATAACTCGTTTATATATAAATAAAAATAACAATTAAATGACACATAAAATATAAGAAACAGAAGGAATCAAAAACCCACTTTTTCAAGTAAATGTTATTATTTTATTGTTTATATTATTCAACGAAAATCATTCACAAACATTGCGATAGATAGCATCGTAATATGAAATCATACGCAAACTTATCGTTTACATAATTTGTAAAAAATAAAAACAATTGCAAGTAGTTCCTTCGCGAATACCGATAACCTTTTGCATTAATTATAAAAGCTTTTTATCGACGCATTGGCCAGTTTAATTCTGAACGGGCGCAAATATCGTCATACATTCTCTGTGGTTAAAAATTTTGGCGGCTAAAAATAAACGCGGGAAAAATGACAGCTAACGGAAAATTGTCATATTCGAACGGACACCTTTCCGTTGAAATAAATAAAAGGGCTCAAGGGTTGATCGCGAGAAGGGCTAAAGCATACTTACGAGCAGTTGAACAAAGTCGGGGTAATGGTAAGTATTTATCATGAAAATTAAGTGAGAATTCGTCGAAAATAAAAAAATATATACAACACAAATTTCTGTTAAATTGTTGATAATAAGTTGGATTCATATTGATGGATTCGGTGTTTCCTGTACTTTGAAAATTATATATTGCCACGACATTTATTTAGGATACTATATTGTTAAGATTTGCAATGTAATAACAATGATTACTATCAAAAATATAACCGTTCCTTAGTTATGAAAGATTTCAGAACTTAAGGAATCGCTCCTATTTTGAATTTCTTTTTAATTAATTTTGCCATAAACACAAACGTTAAGTATTTTTTTTATCTAAAGAACAAATCTTAAAGAAGTTCGTATACCCCGTTGAATAAAGAAAATAGGTAAATGATAAGAAATGCACTTGGTACGCATGTGTGGTCTGATAAGGCTTGCTATTTATAATATTTAAAGCGTAATGTGTACGTACGGTTTTATAATATTTTTTTATTATAAGATCTTTGGTTAGCTTAGTATCATCGTTCCTATAGTAAAAAGTATATGCTTAATATCATCAAAACAAGGTAAGAAATGGCTGATTTAAATATTTATAATTTTTTTCTAAGTACTTCCACTTGATTGTGAAAACGTTATGAATTTTTTTTCTTCTCTTTGCAGTGCCTTCAGCTCCAAAAGCGGGGTTTCCCCAACTAGAGGTTTTGCAGAGAGTCTCTCATATACCCATAGTGGAATCGGGAATCGATGTCACAGAGAAAATATATTCTAGAATAAGGGTGAGTGTATCTATTCTTTTTACGACTAGCTAAGTCTCGTGGTTTTAATGTGTACAGTGTGGATGAAACCTTCTACTGAACCAAAGGAAGAATCTTTGACCAGTCTGGAACAAATGTCATAAGCGCGATTCAGAATGCGGCGCAATTAGTCTTTCTCGAGATAACCCTGATTTTGTTTTTTAAACTATAATTAAATTAACGGAAGATTGTCTACTAACCCCTTTTTGGTAAAAATCCTTCGATCACCTTCTGAAACTACTTATTTATTTATTTTTAATCAGGAATCGAACCCACTAATCCGTTGGTACCTGTCCCTGGGTGAGAAATCTCTGGACATCGGAGTCCAGCTGGCTCTTCCAGCAGTCCATCTTCTGGAGACACCTATTCACCAGCTGGATAGGTTCCTTTGCAAATCCTTGGATGTCGTGGAGAAACGTGTGCCTTCAATATATCTGCCACCTCAGGCTGTAAGTATTGTTTTCTATAATACTTGGAAATTTCTTATTTAATTGTTTATTTGGATAAGAAATCCTCAAAACGATTGACCCCATAAGTTTTTTCACTGTATTTTATCTATCTTTGATATACCAAAACCAGTATAGGTATTGCAAAATTTACATAATAATGGGGTTTAAGCATATTTAATTCATACTTCTCTTTGTAGATGTACTCAGAGACCCGTCAGTACGTTCTGCGGAGAGCTGACTCGGTCAAGCAGCTAGGCACAGCAGTTCTGGACTCCAGGATGACTGCTGTCACCGCTACAGCCTTGGACAGAGCTTTGACCACCGCCGACAAATATGTGGACAAATACCTCCCTCCGGATTATCAAGATGCGGCTGATGGTGACTATGGGCTCTTTTTCGTACCTAGTCCTTAGAAAGATTTCAATTTTTGAAACCACATCTATTGGTGATTCCGTAACAATAGTTTAACCAATAGATTACTATAGAGACTATAATTTTAGAATTATAACATAAAATAGCTTTTTCGTTCGACCGAATTGAAGATGTTAAGTTAATCAATGCAAAGTCAAAGATATTTATAATATCTTTATAAAATTTTATGTAGTAACTTAAATTAACGAATGATAAAAAAACTGTATAGTTTTTAAAGAATCGAAAAGCAAGCAACAAAGATAGAAATTGTCAAAGTGCGACATCCTTACTAGAAATTATTTGTAAAGGTGTGAGTTTGAATTTAAGTCTTTCTACATAAAAAGTAGCAAATGTGCCTAGGTATGTATGGATTGTGATTGGATGATGATAGCGCTTACTTTTTACCTCAGTGTTGCTATATTTACATATATTATTTTACTTAAGTTGATGCCCCGTTTACTTCATAATATTTGTTAGGTATATTGCATGCAATTACCGAGTGTCAAAATAATAGATGCATTGTGATCTAACATTTGATCTTTCGTCTGGGCGACGTCTGATGCCTAATCATATCAGAAATAGAATTATTACCAATTAATTAAGTACCTCATGTTTACCGAATTAATAATGCTGGCTAAGTTATAAATTATTATGAGACAAGTTTAAGATTGTCTGGTAAATTTAGTATAACTAGTCTTGGTTGGAAAATGGTTGCATTGGTCGAACGTGTTTAAGTGTATGATTAAATATTTTAGTTTCGTTTCCTGATCTAGGATGGTAAAAGGATCCCAAGTCTACCCCATTAGGGTTGAAACAAATTTTCTGCGAGATATGAGAACGCTTAGCAAATTGTTTGGGAGAACAATCTACTGGTAAAGTTTGTTTGCTAATCAGCTTAATATTTCATAATTTTTCACGGTTTTCTACCTATCCTACGTTTGCCATCCTACGTTTATACTTAGGGTCATAATTCTGGTAAGGGAACCTCCCTTACTTCAAGCTTAATGTAAAAGGAACGTAGCATTTCATTGACTTTGGAAGGTGCTCCACATATCGATTCTACTTAAATTTAAGAACCATTTATTCGTTCACGAGATGGGTAGTAATCTGAAATGTATCCAAACAAACGTGACTATAATTAGCCGTGAAGTAATCGATATCATTTAATGTATCGGTGAGGTTATCTGCTTGCTACTAGATAGATCCCGATCTGCAGTTGGACTTTGTACGGTCATGTTGTAGACACATAGTGATATGGGCTAAAACTAAGCGTTAGATATGTCTTATTGACTTTGATATGATTTAATGCAGACCCTGTTATTATATCAATATTTACCTATGATTATTCTAATACTTAACTAAGACAAATTTTAATTTCTAAATTCCCTTGCTATGTTGTGCCGCATGATAACGCAACTGCATATTTTATTCTTAAAGTTAAACAGACGTATTAGTCTGGTTTATGGTGTATAGTTTTGACAATATAATTGATTATTGAGGAGTAAGTACTTTCAAAAGAATTTACTGCTCCTCGCGAGTTCGGGGATTAAAATTGATTGGTTTTAGTCGGTAGTGACACTATTTTATGCGTGTCCGCTGTAGCCGCCTCCTCCACCCGCCGATACCTAAAATAATGTTACTAGCTACTCCAACTTTTTATATGACTTAACTTTAATAAACTTATCCCGACACTTCAGTTTTAACATTTAACAATTAACATTCAACGCTATTCAAATTTAAGTACAACTCAAACCGATTTGACAGTTCGTCATACACATCTGTCAAAATTACTAGACATGAGGCGTCCTTAAATTTGAGTTTCGTATGAGGATTTAGCCGTTAAAGTCAAGTCGTTTCTCCCAACTCACTTCACTTAGTGATGATCATAGTGACGAGTGCGGAGGTAGACAATTCAGATGAGTCGGGACGCGCGCGAGCTGAACAGGCCTTGCAGCACGGCCAGAGGTTGGGCAGGAAGCTGCAACGGAGACTCACCAGGCAGGCCCTTGCTGAGGCTAAGGCTATCAAGGAGCAGATACACGTGCTAGTGTACGTCGCTGAACTGGTGAGTTGGAGCTTTGTAGATCTACTTGTACTTCATTATATTATCTGTATAAATGGTTTATTGTGACATGTAAATATGACGACGAAATTGGGGGCTTGTTTTTTCTTTCGTGCGGTCCAAATTCAATTGATTCTTGTTCAGATAATGATATACATAAGAAGATTACATAAGTTATTCGAAGTCATTTTTGTCACATATTTTTTTAAAGTAATCAGAGAAAATTTTACATCATAGTAACTGTTTAATAGTTTACATAATGAGTCTTCTACACCAGATCGCAACAGACCCGGCCTTAGCCTGGAAGAAAGCAAAAGAGCTCTATGCATCACTATCCCAACCGGAGCCAGAAAACCAAGCCAGACCGGTCACGTTGGAAGAACTATTTGTATTACTATCAAGAGAAACCGCGAGGAAAGTCGTCCATCTCATCAACTATACCCACTCTGATTTACCTAAGTAAGTATTAATTTTTATTTCTTTTTTTTCATACTATTTTTTTTTACTTTTTAAAGTCAATGTTTTAGAGCTTTCTCTTCATTTATATAGTTTTATAATTATAATTATTTGTAATATTCATTCATGCTTGCCTTGTTAATTTTTCACCATATATATTATATATTATAATTTGGGTATGTTTTAGTAAAACTTTGCCTAAAGTGCTTAATATGTATTAAAATTATAACTGAGCAATGACGTTACCCAAAGCCAAAGTAGTTTCTTGCAGGACTTGATGCTCCGATTTAATCTATCGAGAAACGGATATTTGGATATATTAGATTAGTTAAATTATTTATGTAAGTCATTTTTCATATTATGTAGTGATAACAATATATGTATATTAAAGCGTCTTCGGATACGCGGAGTGTCGTGCGGTGGGGTTTGCATTAAATTTAAATGTATGGAGATGTATGAGTAGATATAGACGAGTTCTATGTCTCGGCATAATTCTCGTATTGCTCCTTCGTAAATAAATTTCTCCGTCGCGTTTTATATTCGTTTCATTCTTAGTTGGGGCTTTTTTATCTGTTCTTATTTTGTTTTCTTTGTAATGCACAATAAAATAAAGCGTACGAAACGCACTAAAAACAAACAAAAACCCATTCACGCGTTCTACAACCCCTCGCGTCTCCTTAGACATGGCCAAAAGAGCTAAATGTTAAACGATATATATTTATGCATCTTACTATATATAGTTTGGAACCTTTTTGAGATATAGATTATAGCGTCTAATTAACAATTTTGTGGGAATTTAGAGGATGTCTATTGTCTATATAAATAACACATTGGTAGTGTCCTTGACAACCATACTCTAACCACTTCATATAACTTAATGTGTTTTAGAGAAACTCTCAACCTTAATGCTATGTTTTTTTCTAGAAATGTCCGCCAAGGGTTATCAGCGGTGACTAACCACTTGTCTGCAGCTGCAGAAGCCCTGCTCAAGGTTGATATATATTTTTTTATTCAAACCTTAAAGTACGATTTCTGAACGTTAATTAAGGACTTTAGTCCAAAGAGGTGTCATTATAAAACGATTAATATTTTTATGTAATGACGAGAAGATAAAAAGAGATTGATACGATATAGAACCTCACGGCTTCGAAACCTTATTAATATTATGTTGTCGGCTTTAGAATAGGGGATCAGAGTAGTCTTTAGTATGACAAAGAAAGAAGATAATACATACAAAGAAGAGTTACTAATACAAAGACACGGTAATGAGATGCCATTAATATTTACTGCACGCTGGTTTTCTGCCAGTAGTTTTATTGCTGTAATTAAACATAAAGTCACTCTCAGTAACTCATAAAAATTAGCTATACTTAATAATATATAAATAAATATTTTCAGGACATTTATACACAGCGCCATCTAGTTCTAAGTTAAGCCGAAGCTTGTGTTATGGCAACTAGATAACGGAATAAATTTCATACACATACTTTTCTTTTGTAAATACATACATACAATAAATGTACTACAAATCCTTAATTCCTGACTACTATTATAAATGTGGTGGTTGGGATGTTTTTTACTTTCACGCAAAATCTACTGGACGATAATTCTTGGTACGTTGGTTGGAAGGGTCGTTGGTTCGATCCCCACACCGGCAAAATATATTTGTAATTTACATTTGTATTTATCTGGGGTCTGGGTGTTGCCATGTATTGTATGTATGTATTTACAAAAGAAAAGAATGTATATGTAATTTATTCCTTTATCTAGTTGCCATAACACAAGTTTCTTCTTAGCTTGGAACTAGAAGGCACTGTGTATAAATGTCCTGAAAATATTAAAACAAAACATTACGAGTAAAGGTAGTTATAGGCAAATAAATATATGTATGTATGTAGACGGTGCCAGTAGAAACAGCACTGTCGGAGGTGCGCAGCTGGCGCGGGCGGCTCACGGCGCTGCTGCAGCGTCTGCAGGACTCCTCCAAGACTTACCTCGTGAGTCATAGCTCATACACAGCGTTTTCCAATAACAGAACAGTTTTTTTTTCATATTATGAATTGATTATACGGACTGGACCGTTGGACGCACTCCTGATGGTAAGAGAAACGCCAGCCCATAACCAATGCAGTGCTACCCGGAACTTTGTTCTAAAGCCCTGAGGTGCACTACATTGACGCTCCCCACTTTGACTCTTATGATGTTAAGACTCATTAGCCCCGTAATCAATAATAGTGCGGCATTTCGATCAATGTCAAATTAGAGAAAAACATTTTCTGTTACTGCACATGTAATTGAACACAAGCGAAAGCACTACTGCCACTACACTATGAACAAAGAAATATAAGCATCACGCTGCATAAACAAAAACTAGGACATTCGACATCTTTTACAGATACAACTAATATTTCGTAATTTAAAGTTTGTGAGAATGTGTAGGTTTATATAAATTATGTGTGTATAGATTGATGTAAAAATATATAGAGGTGTTGTTTGGTTTGCTTTTAAAACAAATACAATGAAACGTACCTTTTTAATATCACAAGTTATTAATATCATACTAAATAAACGATCACTTTTTTAATCACATTTTATTTACAGGAGCATTTGGCAATGTTTCTGGCTGGAAACGAAGAGCGGGAGAAAATAACGCCGCGCTCTGTCTACGAACAACGCGACGACTTGGCGGCCATCAACGGATATAATTAAATTTCGCGCCATTTTTTTTTTAATTTTACAATACTCATAGATTAGATTTAAATATTATTCTTTATGATTTTATTAATTAAGAAAAAACATTTTATTCATATTATTTTATTTTTATAATTCATGTTAATTTTTAATGAAATTTTGTTATGCATATAAAAATAATAAATTTTATTTTATCGATAGATGTTGTTGTAATATTTTTATGAAACTGTAAAAATTATTTTGCTAAATATTTTGATATTATATTAAATGGGATATTTATTAAATTGCATTGATATTTTTTATTTTTTACCAAAGTGTAATTTTGCAACACTGAGAACAGTCAATATGATTTTTTATAATGATTACAATAAATAAAGTATGTAATCCTTTTCCGATATATTATTATAATAAAGTAAAAAGACACCAAAGAGTATATTAAATGACATAGGTATTTATTACTTAGTCAAGTTGTGACGTTTCTACAATAATGACTTAAACAGCAAAATTGAAATACAAAAAATAAAATATAGTATTATTTATTGTATAGTTGCTGAGATGAGACTTAATCTTATAACTTAACTAGGCGATATTCTTTTTTCTATGATTATAAATCAGGCATTTTAAAAAAATTTCGCATCTCAACAAAAAATATGATTACACAAATTCAATTATTAGGGGCTTCTCCAAATTCATTGTGTAATGTGAGTAATTAGTTACTGTTACTATTTACGATATCATAATATTATTGTAATTATTAGGTACTAATAATCAGTGGCGGGGCAAGACCTAAATTTGATGTGGGCAAAACAGATTTCGCGAGGCCCTGTTCTGTGGCGACCTGAAGACGGATTTTATATAAAAAAAAGAAATCCCTGCAAGTTTTCATTCATGAAATACAAAATAGATTAATATTAATGAAAAATTACATATCGTAAATAAGGTGGAAATGACATACCAATAAATTAAATATCGGCTTTCAAAAGATGCTTCCAGTCCAAAAAGAAACAGTCATATTTATGCAATCAGGACATAATTTTATCATCTTATGTATTTTCTTCATGCTGTATAAGGTACCACCATAGGGGTCGATGATGTATGCATCGGTAAAATATCATGTTAACATAATTAATTTAAAATATTGACAGTTTTTGATTTCTTGATTCAGTGATTACTATTGTCACTTAAAACCGCACTGATGCTTAATTTTGTGTATGATTTTTTTTCTAGCTATGAAGAACTTTTAATGAATACTGCAGCCAATGTTTGCGTTTATTGTTATCTTTACCTAGTACATTTAATTTAATTTTTTTATGCATTGCTTAAAATTTTTTGAGGCGCGAGGCCCCTTGTACCGCGAGGCCGTAGGCGGTGGCCCACGTCGCCCACGCCTTACGCCGCCACTGCTAATAATATTATTTATATAAATACATTTATAAAAGTTAAAATATGTAAAATCTTTCTGCTTTTAGGAAGACCTAGACTACATGGAATCGGGAAAAAGAGATATTGAGGCTGAGTTACGCTGGCGCCTTCAATATACTGTTTGGTTGACATTAATTGCTATTCTATTGTGGATTTTTACCTATGTTCTCGCAGTTACAGCTATAGAATTATTTAAATGCGGTGTACCATCACAATTATACAACTTTTAAAGGACTTATAAATTAAAGTATACAAGTTTTTAAATGCGATTGTTTAATTAGTTAAAAAGGTACCACGAGTACTTTTGAGCAACATTGTTCACTTTCCATCACCATCGTATATATACATATAAAAATAATAATACTTGTGCACTTTATAGTCACAATTAAATTTAAATTGAATACTTTAAACATTATCATATTCTATAATTATTTGAACTCTGTGAATCTGTGAATTTTACCTGTATTGAGGAGTTTTGGCGGGAATTGTGCGGCGTCTATATGTAATCTCGATTGAATATTCCTTTTTTGGTGCATAAAGTGATTTAATGTATGATTGTGATAGTGTATCATGCAGTAAACTAGCTAATAAGTGTCCAAGAAATGAAGAATTCATTTGAGAGCGCTTAGTAGCGCCGTTCCGATTGCTCCAAGATTCGTCTAGGTTCTTCGTAAAGTTCACTATCACTTTACGAAGGGCAGAAAGAAATGAAGTGAAGTGTAAAAATAATAAATAAGATATGACTTAAAGGTCTTTGTTACCAGGTCATTAAAGTAAATAAAAAAAAAAAATACCTGTATTGAGAGTGTATTCTGTGGTTGTCAATGTCATCTGTCAAAATTGGTGGAAGCTTGATTTGTAAAGCGTTGCATCCTTACAAAATATACAAAATAATACTAGATATCTTTTATTTTATTAATATAAAACGTGTAGTGATACAATTAAAGTGCTAATTTAAGTCTAAGTTATATTACACGGCAAAGATGCCGTCCATCGACGTGATGATGCCTCCTGGGCAAACTGAACCTCAAGAGGAGGTTCCAGCGCCCCCGCCGCCAGTAATCGGCATTATATACCCGCCTCCAGAAGTGCGGAGTATCCTTTTTGATAAACAATTAAAAATTATGCGAGTTATTAGAAAACACAAATTCACGGTATTGTAACCTCAAGTTCAATGAGGTTGCTTTTACAGTTTTTTTGTACGATGTTTTTTGATTTTTTAATATTATTCTTCTTTCGTTTCAGTAGTTTGACATGTCAATAAAATGGATACTAGTGGTATTGTAAGTACGATTGACATGATATCCTTAGTAGTATGATGACATCGTTTTCATTCTGATGATTTCATATAATTTCATGTATTATTATATTTTAGATGTATTTCAACCATTCAACAGTCATTTATTGTCCTGACTTTGTCCTGATTACATAAATTAGGACTATGGAAAAATAGGTACTCCTTTTTAGAGTGCTTGAACCATTAAAGATAGAATAAATGAACAATGTTGCTGCAAAATAAATTACAATAGGGATGCGCAGTTTTAAGTAGGTACTAAAGAGAAGAAAGGACGAAAAAGAGGAAAAAACACTATACATTAAAATATTTTATACCAGAGATTAATTTATTTCCTACCAGAGAATGAAGATTATTATTAGTATTTAAAGTGAACTAATGTAATGAGGTTCGTAGATACAATAACTTCTAGAAGGAAGTTAACTTACATCTACAACTTACCTATAAATTTTATAAATGTTTTTATTTTTATTGAAAAATATTGCTTTTTAAACTCGCTTAGAACAAAAAAAAACATGAAAAAATAAATTCCCTTAGCACAAATGTATAGATATTGTTGATAAGACAGCAAGTTTCGTGGCACGTAATGGTCCAGAGTTTGAAGCTCGTATTCGTCAAAACGAACTTGGTAACCCTAAGTTCAACTTTCTTAACTCTGGAGACCCATATCATGCTTATTATCAGCATAAGGTTAAAGAGATCAGAGAAGGAAAAGGTATGTTTATTTTACTACTTTTTTTGTAATTTTTTGTTAAAGAGATAGTAGATTATAAATTCTAAAATTCCATATATTCTGTAATGGTAGTGTATGTGTCGTTTTAAATGAATAAATAATAATAAAATAATATCAGTGCCATATTCGATCGAACAAAAAACAATCAATTATTTAAAAAATGGTCATGTAGAGTTAACATTGTTTATAAAAAAATTCGTAACACTAAATTTGATTAAGAATTTTAAATTTACAAAGATTATACTTTGCCTTATTAAAAATCTCTTAGTGTTTACAATTTGTAATGTCCATAAATATTTTACTATTATACTTTTGTAGTTGCCTTGAGTATGTGCAATTAGTAAACCACTTTACAGATATATTATGTATAAGCAATACAATTTATTGGTCTTTTATATTTCGTATGATAAGATGCAGCCCCAGCACCAGCAGCCCCTCCAATCCAAAGACCAGGTCTAGCTCCGGCTACAGCTGCAAGACAACAAGAGTTGCTCAAAGCTGCCGCACCAGTTGAACCGCCCCCACCGCGCGACCCCCCGCCAGACTTCGAGTTCATCGCCGACCCTCCCTCCATATCAGCTCTAGAACTTGACATTGTGAAACTTACAGCACAATTCGTAGCCAGAAACGGAAGACAATTCCTCACAGACCTAATGAAAAAGGAAGAGAGAAACCACCAGTTTGATTTTCTTCGGCCACAACATTCGCTATTTCAATACTTTACGCGTCTGCTAGAGCAGTACACTAAAGTTCTCTTGCCGCCGAAAGAACTCGTTTCTAAGCTAAGTTCCGAGATCAGAACGGGGGTGTTAGAACAAGCGCGTACCAGAGCTGCCTGGCATTCGCATCAGGCAAAGCGCAAAGCAGCTGACGAGGCCAGAATTGAGAAGGAAAGGCTCGCATATGCGTCCATAGATTGGCACGACTTTGTCGTTGTAGAAACTGTGGACTATCCAGCTGGGGAACCTGGTGATTTTCCACCTCCGACTACTCCACTGGAAGTTGGAGCGAGAGTACTTGCCCAGGAGCGGGGCGAAGACATTGCCCATCACGACGAAGATGATACGGAAATGCAACTGGAGTCAGAATCGGAGTCCGAGTCGGATGAAGATCTGGCTGAGATGGAGGATAGGACGCAGCAGCAGCAACGTCCGGATGATAACCGAGTTCAGGATATGGAAGAAGAGAGTTCTTCTTCAGACGATGAAGGACCTCCGGAGCCGAGGACGGGGTCTGAAGAGGCTCCGCTGCCTCCAAGACCTGACCGTGTCGTGGTTAAGAAGTATGATCCTAAGCGTACTCGTCCGCAGCCGGCGCCAGCTAGTGAGGAATGGCTGGTCTCTCCCATTACCGGGGAGAAGATCCCGGCTAACAAAGTGGCGGATCACGTGAGGATCGGTCTGCTGGACCCGCGCTGGTTGGAGCAGAGAGACCGCGCGGCCGCCGAGCGCACGGACAGAGATGAGGCTCTCGCTCCCGGCGCTGCTATTGAAGAGTCCTTGAAACATGTAAGTTATATTTCAAATAATTATTCATTATTGAAAGTAAATTGAAAATATTGATTAAATAAATAAATCTTGTCTATACGACTTGCCGTACCGAAGAGAAGTAAATATATTAATAATTAATATCTTATTTAAGTGTAAAATTTAAAACCACTTTCCCTATTCAGCTTGCAGAGCGTCGTACGGATATCTTCGGTGTGGGTGACGAAGAGACGGCCATCGGTAAGAAGATAGGAGAAGAAGAAAAGAAAAGAGATGAGAGAGTCACGTGGGACGGTCACACATCGAGCGTGGAGGCTGCCACTCGAGCTGCGCGTGCGCATATCACCTTAGAAGATCAGATTCAGCAGATACATAAGGTTTGTCTCTCCTTTAATAAGTAGTGGTCTATAAGACTTCCTATGAGTGTCTATGAGTTTTTTTTAACCCATAGAGTAAATATCAAAAACAAGGTTCAGATTACAAACAAGCTCAGGTGAATAGATAGTAGATGTTTAAATTTGCATACTAAATTGATGATCAAATTATGTTGGCAAAAATAGAAGATTAAAACACATTTACGGTTTTTTAAATTATAAAATACTTATTATATGGTTATATTTCGTTATAAAAATCATAAAAAGGTAGCAATATATTCAGATTTCTATGTTTTTCTGTACATATGTACTTTGTAATTCACCAACAGGTTAAAGGTCTGCTACCAGATGAAGAAAAGGAAAAGATCGGTCCCAAGCCCGTCCCAATATCTCGTTCAGCGGCTCGACCTCCCCCGCCCCCGGCCGCACGACCTCCCGCACCGCCCGCACCTACTCCGGTCCTCCTCCAACCTATCCCACCCTTAATGGTCCTACCCCCGATGCCGCCAAGACCTCCTCTCATACCTACTCCAGTAGGACCACCCTACGGCTTTGTACCCAACGTCCCAGTGGGCAGTGTAGTGGGTAACGTGCCGGTTGGAGCTGTGCCGTTGCCGGATGATGATGAACCGGCTTCGAAGAGGGCCAGGACTGAAGATGCTCTCGAGCCGGAGAGCAGTTGGCTAGCTAAGCATCCGGGCAATGTTACTGTGCAAGTGAGTAACTTAACTTGTTCATTTATTTTTAAAATATGATTGAATGTGTACTTGTAGTGTATTTTTTAATAATCTTACATCTAATGGTAATGTAGAGACTGAAAATGAACTAATGGTTCGATGACTTGATTTTTTGAAATTGAAAAAGAGCGATTAGTGCAGTCACAGCATAAAATTATTCTACTCAATAATAATGGTACATAAAACATGTTCAATGTCCTTTTTTAATTTTTTAATTTCCTTTTATCATGTAAATAATAATTATAACTTCAAAAACTTCAGGTGTCTCTACCAATGGCGCCGGAACGCAGCGAATGGCGTTTGGACGGTCGGCTCGTGTCGCTCTCAGTGTCACTCGGCGCGCCCACCGCGGAGCTCAAGCAAAACCTCCAGCGAACCACCAACATGCCCATTGCTAAGCAGAAGCTGCACTATGAGGTATGGTTTACCTCGTATTTATTTTGTTCCAGTAACAAACAGCTCTTCGACTATAGTAAATTTTTTCAATTAAAATGTAGACAGCTCTGAGACTATTATAAAAAGGCTGTTCTTGGCCTACAATAAAAATTCTTTTAAAATAGTGGCTAGTTCTTAGACTATAATTTTGTTTAAATGCTAGGAAGCTCTCAAAGCTTTTGGGCCATAATTAATTACTACTATAGTATAGTATTTTATTAAGTGATAGATAACTGTAGCGCTTTATTTATTTTTCTTAGAATAATAGTTAACTCATAGAGTATAGTTAATTTTATACATTGATAGGAAGCTCTCGGACTATAGAATAGATATGCATTATTCACGTATATAATGATTTCAGGGCTTGTTCTTCAAAGACACTAACTCTCTGGCATACTACAACGTCCCGCCCGGCGCCGTCATACAGCTGCAAGTCAAGGAGAGGGGTGGCAGAAAGAAATAAACATACAGCCAATTCATATTATGTATTATTAAATGTTTGACTTAATAAATTCAACATCCTAATAATAGTGTTTTATTTCGACCCTTTGACTTGACTTCAATATCTTAAAACTATAAAAAATATTTTAATAAGTAATTAAAATCCTCTTCGTAAAATAACCCTGCGCATTAAATTTTAACTCATAGTATAGAAAAACAATTCCGAACCGTCGGCAAAACAGCCTACGGAGACAGGAAATTTAAATAACAGTATTTACATGTATAAAGCTTTGTTTCTAATTTAAAAAATCCGACATTATGATAATACCTATTCAACAAAAAAATTATCGTTCAATCGGAGATATTGCGTATAAAATGGTTGTTTTTTTTTATTAAATTTAAATGGGACCACCCTTGAGGTATGTAATGTGGGTAACCTGTACGCCGAAAAAAGATTTGTTTAAATTGGTTCATAATTGGCGGAGTTATCGCGTAACATAGAATTGATAACCTCCTCCTTTTTGAAGTCTGTTGAATTGCCTGTGGTATGCCAAAATTCACACAATATATATGAAATGGATTCTAATTCAATTTAAACAATGCTGAATATATATATCGCATGGGAAAGATTAAGGGATGCTTTGGGCATTTTCTGTGACCTATCCAAGGCATTTGACTGTGTAGACCATTCTACTCTATTGTGTAAACTCAGTTATTATGGTATCAAAGGTTCAGTTCAACTTATTAGAGTCATATCTTTGTTATAGAATTCAAAACGTTGTTATCAATGGGGAGAGGTCCTGTGGCTCCCCATTAAATATCGGCGTGCCGCAAGGATCTATTTTGGGGCCTTTTCTGTTTTCTATTTTTGATATAGGATCTGACTTATTCCAAGTTTAGAAGCCTTGTTAAAAAATGTCTAATTAAAAAAGCGTACTATACATTAAACAAAAACCCTTGGAATTATATTTCTTAACGCTCTTGAGACAGTGACCCTTTTCATGTGTAAATATTATAATAGTCGAGTTTTTGTTTATATTTACAATTGTAGGTTCTTATTTTAAGAAGAGCGACTATCAGAGTTTCTGGCCGGTACTTCTCTGTAGAAACTGCCTTCCGAACCGGTGGTAACTGTTTTGTAATACCATGACGATTTGTGTTACTTTATGTAGCCTAATTGAATAAAGATACTTTTGACTTCGACTCGAAGTATATTAGATATGTAAACTTTCAGAGAATAACAGCTTTTCCAATATCCGTTTTTATAATATCTCTTATTATAAGCAATGTATGAGAAAGGTTAGAAACAGCTTTAAACTATTTTTATATACCACTTGAGCCACACGGGAGCCGATTTATGAGCTGTGTTTATTTTATTCATCTATAAAAAGCAGGGTCCATTTTTTGTCAAAATTAACGTTCTGTTTAGATTTCTGTCCTCATAAAGTTCACATACAAATTAAAATGAGGAGAAAATAAGGTGTAAAGAAAAGACAAAATTGTATGTATTTTTTATTAACATATAAAATAACAAGCAACATGGAATGTAAATTAACAACATGAATGTGATATGCGATTTTCCAATATACATACTAAAAAAAGTATAAAAATAAACATTTAACCATGACATAAATAAAAATATATACGCATTTAACGTAGACCTAATGCTACCAAATAAATGTATAATATAAAAATTCCAATTGACTTTCCGTATCATATCAATTATGTTATCATTTTTTATATATGGAAATAAGGAATAGCTTTACTAATATTAGCATAAAAAGCATTATATGCCTCATTTAAAATTAGCTAAACAACATAGTATGTATAATAAAATAGACATATATATTTTCTCTATTAAATTCTAATAATTCAGATATGAAATAATCACGATCGTTATAATGAGAATTGTAAATACTATAAATAATTAAAAAATTACAACAAATTAGGAATGATTAAATTAAACTTATCATTTATATATTATTATTTATTATAAACCTGTGAAGAGAGCTAGCATCTTTCACTAATTATATCTATTGGAGTGTTAAAATCCTTTTTTTTTACGAAACTGTAAGCATCAAATAATATTTTTTTTTGCCGACATTGTTTTAAACAACAAGTTTTCTTTATTTTATTATTTAAGGATAAAATATTAGGATATTTGAGATGTAAAAACCTGTGATGTTTTGGAATTGACATCTTTAAAAAAAGCGCCATCAAGCCTATATTTAATTTTTTAGTTTTTTAATTAAAATTAATTTTAGGAATTTAATTTTTCAAAGCTGACGTCTTAAAGCGACTGTGTTTAGAATGTATTGGAATGTTTTACACAAGCTACTGTGTAGCTATTTAAATTTAAAAAATGTGAAACATGTATGAAAATGTGAACATTATATTATTAAAAAAAAACCACCTCTTTAAGAAGTAAACATCATTAAATAAAATTGTGATATGTTATTTATATCTTTTAGTTCTTTAAATGCAATATATTTTTTATTTCAATGTTATAATCTATATGTACTTGGTTTATAATGTGATGAACTTGTTATTAGAAGAAAACCACTTCGTCACGTAACGCGTTACGGCGTACATATTTCTGACATCCCTTTCTTTCTCAGGCACTTAATCCTATCTCCAACCCAATGATTCTTAAAGATTAACATGGAATTCTTTCGAGAAAAATTCAATTGCGACGCATTTATAAATTCATTTTTGTCAGAGAGAGAATAGAATCGCGAAAATCTTTCAAAATTTCAAATGGAGATATAATTTTTGATTCTTTTAAATTCTGATGATCTGATTATATTATGTAATGATATGCTTTTCAATATGCAAATGTCAGCCTGACTGAAACACCAATCAAATTTAAACTCGTCTTAATTTAAGTAATTTGACAGATTCAAACAGATTGTGAACTTTTAAAGTAATGCAACATTTAAATTCAATTTCAATTAAAAAAATTAAAATTCGGCTAGGCATTACAGTAATGCATTTTATTTAGTTTTTATGTTTGTTTTAATCTAACTAGCGATTAAAATAGTCTTTTTTAGTGAGTTTAGAGTTGTTTATGGGAATGTTATTGTAGTTTTGGAATGGTTTCGATATATTCTAAGTATCTCTTCAACATGGGAGCATAGATTTTCTCTGAGTCTGCGTACGGCGTTGCTACGGGTGATATAGTGGGTTCGGAACCTGTAAAACAAAATTATATTATAGTATTATTTAAAAATATATAATTACAGCATGAAAAAATGTCCTAATATCTTATAATATAATACCTTACAGTATTAAAGGCTTTAAAATCTTGTTGCAACTAACAAGAACAAAGTTTCCTGTTTTTCCCACATTTTAAACTGATTTTAAAATGTGGGAAAAATGGGAAAATGTTCAGCGTATACGGTTTAAGTAGGTAATTTAATATAGGTAATTTAAAAATTATATACAAAACGATTATCCTTCATAAATAATAAAGCATGTCCGAAATAGCATGTTTATCTTTTAAGATTACCATCGGTTGAACAAGAAAGAAAAACTAAAAAATATCATTTAGTTTAAAATAACAAAAATTGACGTAGACAAAGCCGCGGGCAAAAGCTAGTTTATTGTAATAGGATTAATTTATAAATATGTTATACCAGTAAGTTTAACACCAGTAGCTTGACTCCAAACGTCGGCCGCCCGGATAGCTGCTCCTAATAGGGCAGCGTTTGCGTGTTGGTCCTACAAAAGAAAAATTTATAATGACATAGCAGAATAATATGTTTTTATTTTACGGTTGAACCTTAGAAAGCAAGCTTGAAGCGAATTTAATAAGTCATAAATTTTTTTGACTCTTCTCTTGGATTGTTATTAGCATTAATGTGTTGCCAGCCTTAAAAATCGAGAAAGCAATTATTTATAATACGATTATGGAGATTGAAGGTTAAGATAAAAGGGGGTGGAAAAAATAGCTTTAGTTTTTTTTGGTATTGAGTTACCTGCACATAGACGGGTGTATTGAACACATCACTGAATATCTGTAACAGCTCCTTGTTGACGGACGCGCCGCCCGTAGCCACCACACGAGATGATTTATCTGAAATAACATAGTATTATTATCATAAATTTATATTTTTAATGGATTTATGGCAGTTTAACTGCCTTAAAAAAAGTTTCATTAAACATTAACGATACTAATATTACTAATTAAATGTAAATAATTGGAAATCAACAAATAGTGTTACTCTAACTTTAAATCACTGTAAACTTTAAGAAATAAATGCCTTTCTTATTTTATTTTTGGCAGGAGTTTGTGTGAGGAGCGCAACAGTTATAAGTAGCGCCACGAATCTTTAGCGCTGAATGAAACCTGCGCAGAAGTCAAAAATAAGGTATCGAGGTAGCGGCGCGGCGCGCGGGGCGCGTGATCGTCGGGTGCGCGAGCGTTGATTGGTTGTCCCAGTCGTGCTGACTTTCTCGCACCAATACGTCAATTACGAGCGCGATTCTACCGATGCGCAGCTATTCTCGTCCAGCGCTAAACATTTTTGACGCGACCAATAAAACGTTTTGCTAGTGATCAATAAGAGCTCCAAACTCACCAAGGATGCAGCCAACTGCCTCAGCATGAGCCCGCCTGGCTAGGGCTTGGCCCTCGAGCAGTGCTCGCGCTTCGCCCTGCGGAGACGTTTTCTCTACCCTTCGTCCTGATGCATCATACAGCCAGGATCCAGCCTGCGCTGATGGAATTATTTCAGCCGTATCGAAGTATATACCTGGAATGATTACATTAACGTCATTAAAAACAAGGGGGCTGCGAATAGATTACAACTTTAGAGATATTTTCTTTCAAGCGTTCCTATAATAGAAGCTGCAATAATGCAATACATCGCAATAAAAACTCTTACACTATATATTTCTTTTACTAAAGCTTCACACTTCTTCTTAATATCTTTAAGGGAGATAAATTTCCTGCATTTTGCAATTTGCGAAAATGTGGTCGTAAAATAAAACATTTTAATCTCTCGTTTAGAATCGCACGAAGGTTTATAAATTTCCTAGAAAATTAATAAATCTGCGGTTCTTGTTATTTTCCTGTGACATATATATGCTATAGCTAATAAATACTATAAGCGCGATTCAGATCACAGTCACTACATATATGACGAAGTAGATAGCCGTAGTAAGGTTTTTAAAAATAGTGACGCCAGCACAGCTGAAGTCATCGTTATTGGAAGATCCCATTTTTGCGACAAACTAAAAAAATCACTTGCTTTTTTATAATTTAGGTATTCTTTTATTACGTAAACAGTAACAGAATAATGGGTTTTCACTGTCCGAGCGCAGACAAGCGAATCTGCCACTCGTTGCCGCGCTCGCCCTTTTTTACCCGACTACGGCAAAGCCAAAGGAGGGTTATGATTTGACAGGCTATGTATGTATGTATGTATGTATGTTTATCTGTTCCCTCGTAACTTCTAAACCACTAATCAGAATTCGATAAATGACATATCATTAGAAGCGTCTTAATTGTCCGCTGGTTATAGGCTATATAGATTTTCACCAAATTCAATGTGGCGCCCTCTAGCGGACAAAATATACAGAGTAAAAAAATAAAGTTAAGCTAGATATGCCGTGTTTGGTATCATTTTAAAGCGCTTCACTTGTACATTTCGAATATATATATATTACTAGCATTTGCTTGTGACTTTACCTGTATTCATGGGGTACTTTTATACTTTTTCAGCGTCGTTTTTTGTCGTAGTTGGGTTTTAGTTTTTTTACTTTATCTTGTACTAGATCTGTAGTGGGGTAGTAGTAGAGGGGTGACAATAGTGGGGCGACCGGAACACGTGCAACAATGTTGCTGTTTTGCGCCGATATATACATACCCATCAAACCCATATTCCCTCTAATAGTACTCCTTAGCAATTCATTAAAAGCATCCCAACTTGGTCCGACAAGTCTATCTCTATGGTTCTGTCTCGTTAGAGATCCATTTGAGAAGCACAGCAACGCCATGTAGGGGGCATCTTGAGTTGGTCCTACTAGAATATGGCCAGCGGGAGGAGCCATAGCCTCTTGGAGACCTAGGATCAGAGTATCACTGGTACCGAGTGAGAGGCCAACCCAACCGGAATGAAGGCGAAGACCTGGAATTATATAAATCATGCTCAGTATAAACATCAATTCATTTCTTACCAGTTGGCAAATATATACTTATATTACTAGCTGTTGCCCGCGACTCCGTCCGCGTGGACAACTTTGACCCCCCCTTCCCCCTTTATAACCTTTTTTCCAGTTAAAAAGTAGCCTATGTTTTATTTCAGGCTCTAGACCATCTGTGTACCGTGAAAGCGTAAAATTATAAAAATTTCAACCACTCGCGCACCCTTTTAGGGGCTGATTTAAAAAAAAACAGGAATGTCCTTTCCCAAGCCAGACCATCTGTGTACCAAATTTCGTTCTAATCGGTTCAGTAGTTTTAGCATGATTAAAGGACAGACAGACAGACAGAGTTGCTTTCGCATTTATAATATTAGTATGGATTATTATTTTTTCATTAAAGTTATAGGTATATTTAAGTTTATTATATACTGGAGCAGTAGGTTCGTTTTGAAGAGGGCCTGAAAATCACAATGTCCTTGCCTGTTTTTTAGGAAATTGGGGAAAGCAAAGTATTTGTAGCAAAAAGGGAATAGATGATGGGATATCATTATTTTTTTACCCGCGTAATTTAATAATTCAATTCATTTTTTCTACATGAGAAATACAATTGTTAATACAATGAATTGTATTTTTCATTATCTTAGAATAGGCTTTATTAGTTTAAATAAATAAATATTTAAAGATAGTAAAAAAAATAAGATATAAAAGATTATTTAAATGAAATTTCTTATCAGTAGTAGTAAAAGCGCGCCTCTTGAGATTGTGAGCCGATTACAATGTTATTAGCACTTCTTAGATGATAAGGCTTATCGAATGCAGACTGTACACTCAACTACGCAACTTGATGAACATTTTAAAGCAACTATTATTTATAAAATAAAGTGTGGATTTATATTTAAATATTATCTCATTTAATTTCTCAGCAGTATATAGATAGAATGAACGCTTGTTTTTTTTCTTCAAAATTATACATAAATAACACAATAAAAATATTGAATAGAGAGCGACATGTTTTTTATAAGAAACATTTTACATAATAAACACCTCTGTGATTTCATAATAAAGATAATTTAAAAAAATCTTATTGATTAGGAAAATTTTATACACTGATTATTTTATCTTTCTTTTTTTTTGTCGAGTTATTTTGAGACATAAAAGTGTTCATCAACTTTTTTGTTGACTGTACAACGATAAAAGTGCTTAGATTTTTTACCTATTACTGATAGCATAAAACTTGTCATCTCATTGTAAAGATTACAATTTTAATGTAAATTAAATATATCAATTAATTACTTTTAAGTAACTGTTTCTTAATAGAGTGAAAATAAATCTTTGTTGTCTTTTAAAGTTTTTTTATATATTTCTGTGTCTAAAATGGTACAGTTAGAAATGGGATACTATCTTTTTAAAACTATTCCTGGTTTTTCGAAGTGGAAGTCGAATATATCTTTATACGAGTAGGATACATATAGTATACCTTTGAATCGTCATGGTATTACAAAACAAACATATACCACCGGTTCGGTATGCAGTCTCTACAGAGAAGAATCGGCAAGAGACTCTGAATATCCCTTGCCTGGTTACAGGCTGACAAGTGTTATATA
>JADANM010005714.1:1706278-1717655 GCA_026213755.1 Eurema hecabe
GGCCGCGACAGCCGCTCGGAGAGCGCGGCGCGCCCCTTGGCGCCGCGGCATGAGTAGCGCGCCGCTCCGGCCCGGCCCGCGCGCCCGCCATGGCGCAGGCCGGCGCGCCCCAACGCACCCACTCCTTCGTCAAGAAGACCTTCCACAAGCCGACCTACTGCCACCACTGCTCCGATCTGCTATGGGGGCTCATCGGGCAGGGCTACGGCTGCGAAGGTACGCGCATGCGCCCCGCGCGCGTCGATACGCCCGCGCGCGAAGCACGACCAGTTATGCAACCCGGGCGTGTCACCCCTTCATCCCTCTAGCGGCGAGCTTGTCAGCCTTCGTGCCGCGTCCACCTCCAGGAGCAGCAGCTCGACCGTCGTCCGCAGCCGTCGGCATGAACCCCTCCTTCTCCTAAGGTCTAGGTAGTCTGGGAAGCTGAGAAGACGGTGCGCGCCGAGATAGTGAGATATCGATCGGTTTTGTATGAGGTTTTTTCCAGCGGCGCGGGGCGGGGGCGCGGCCGCCCGGCGCGGGCCAGCCCTCTGTTTGGTAAGTCACCGTTAACTTTACATGGTCCTGTGTGAAGGTCATTTAGATGCAAGTTCTTATACACTGTATTAACCATTCCATAGTCCACACTAATCTATGTCTTTTCAGATGGTTAGGTCGTAGGCAGTAATGTTGAAATGGTAGATACTGTTATAACTTGTAATGTCTTGTGTTAAAATATAATCTAATATCTTTGCTTTAGGAAGATAATAACCAAAAATTGTTCTATATAAAATCATGCTCACGCCGGTACTCGGTAGAACCTTAAATAGTAATACGTCCACAGATGTATTTAAACTTGAACTTACGCTCGAATTGTAAAAATCAATAATAGAATCAAAAACGATTAACTAATAAGCTTTTATCTTT
This sequence comes from Eurema hecabe, assembly GCA_026213755.1. NCBI lineage: Eukaryota > Metazoa > Arthropoda > Insecta > Lepidoptera > Pieridae > Terias > Terias hecabe. The sequence goes on from JADANM010005714.1 coordinate 1,707,185, forward strand.
GAAATCTTACTAATTAGTAAGTAATCAATAACATGAAGCACAATGCATAACATGTACAACATTGAATATTTGAATAATTATTCAATAATAATACCCAAATTAAACAACCAAGCCTTCAAAAATTTTAAAACACAATACCTATCTACAGTTTCAATAAAATAAAAAACGTCTAACAAAATCTATCTGTTTATAAGTAAAAAAAAAACAACGTTTTACGACAATTTCAATAGGTACCTGCCTAATTCTTCACTCATATTATTACATACGCAAAAATACATAAGTAGCTTTGTTAACTTTGTGTAAAGCAAAGGGCGTTTTTAACTAATAGTAATCATTTTCAGTATATGTCTATAGAATCTAAATGTCATAGATCATACCATATAGAAATATATTTCTATATTATAAATTTAAATACTAATCTAACTACTAAAATTTTGAATATTTATATTATTAGGGTGAGTTTTTCTCATCGACTTTGATTTAACATATTGTACCAATTTTTTATTATCTGTGGAAGTTTGACGTTAAAATCCTCTAATATAAGAAAGTATTATAGGTACCTAAAAAGTAATTTTTGATCGGTCTTCGCAGGTCACTTTTAGCAATTCACTCCTATAAAGAAATACTAAGTCAAACATATTTAACCATTTAAACGTAATATTAGTGTAAAAAAAAACAGAAGGGAAGGAAGGTGTGCCTAATTAGTAGGTACAAATATTACAAAGAAAAAACATTAAAAACTTACAAATGTATCGTGACATCGTCTATCGATGAAAAGTATTATAATTAAGGCTATCAAAATCTTATTTCTAAAAACAGTAGTTCAAACGGAAAAATACATCGCGCGGTAAATCCCCTTTTATACGCGTAATACGGGACGCCATTTTTTGTTTTTTTTGCTTAATAAACTAATGAGTTTATTCATTCACTGACAAATGTGTCAGTGATAATATGGATTTATATCAAGAAGAGAAGATGGATCTATAGTAGGTTCAGAGATTATTCGAGAGACATAAATAAAATAATAATAGATAGATATCTTTAGTAGACAACTACAAAAAATGTATAAAGATGGCTTACAGATGCCAATTGCATTATAACTTATTATTAATAATTCACGTACGATGCGGAAATTATTCATTGATTAATTCAATTTTCCTTGTTGTAAACGTTTTATCTTTTCTTTCCGACATCCTGACTTCATTCTATAGCAAATACTGGTTTAAAAAGTATGTCTCGATAGTTATTTTAACAGTATATTTTAAATATGTATGAGGGTTTACTGAAAATCAGCGTTGGAGCTGTTAATACCGCGTTCTTAGCTTCAGAATATGCTGAGTGACAATTTGTTACAGAGTATCATCGCGTTTGCTTTTCCTTGTTATAATTAATGATTATTCAATGTATCAGATCTGGAATAACAGTGTCTTTATTTTGTCGAAAGAATTTGAGTAAATTTGACTTAGGTTTTTTAATTTACGGTCTGTGTGCCATAAAGAAATGTCAAGTTTGACAGGAAAATAATTTTTGTAATTTTAACACCATTTACATCAAGTAGTTGCAGTCAAACACCATTAAAAAACTCGCACGGAAAAATTAAAGAATATAACATCGAATGAAAGATTTTTTTAATAACAATATTAAATTTAATTCTTTAAAGTTAAAAATTAATTAAACTCATAAAATACCCAAATACATTATATTGTTCACATTAGGTCCATTTTATGCGCGGTTTAAAATTTTAAGTATTACAGCCATCTTATCTTTTAATGCTTTTCGAAGCTATATCATAAAATAGCATAATTAGCATGCTATAACAAATCTTTTCAGATCTTATATATTAAACTCGGTTACATTTTGGCGAGAGTGAACAAAGAAACATAGATTACTATAATCTTTCTTTTTAACTACATTATAGTTAAAAAGAAAATTTTATAAAACTGATTTTGAATCAAATATGCCATAATCATCCTTCTTTTTGACTTCCTAAGACGTTTTTAAAGTGATTTTTAATCGGACTCGCTTCACTAAATTCTATTATTTTAAAACAACTAAAGAATCAAATAATTTCAAGTTCCATAGAGTAAATGGATGTAACTAAAGGTACCTACATCATGGGAGTTTTCAGAGTCGATCGTTGAAGCGTAGAGTTGCCATTTCAATTTAATCCAGGAGTCGTAATTAGAAAACCAAATGAGTTTTGGCGGGAATCGTGCGGCGTCTATATGTAATCTCGATTGAATATTCCTTTTTTGGTGCATAAAGTGATTTAATGCATGATTGTGATAGTGTATCATGCAGTAAACTAGCTAATAAGTGTCCAAGAAATGAAGAATTCATTTGAGAGCGCTTAGTAGCGCCGTTCCGATTGCTCCAAGATTCATCTATGTTCTTCGTAAAGCTCACTATCACTTTACGAAGGGCAAAACGAAACGACTGACTGACTCTACTAAAGACGACTTGATGACGATTTTACTTGACATTGGCAAAAAGTTAGACGCTAATGCCATAATATATAAGAAAGAAAGAAAGAAAACCAAATAGAAGTTTTAATAGCATAGTTTTGTACACTGGCAAACCTTATGTTTTATCTGTGTTGCCATTAAAATAAACGTAGTGTGACAGATAACGAACGTAGGCAGTGGTTGAATTTCTGATATGACTGTCTTTTGTCTTCTGTGAAATTAGTATTTAAAAAAAAAAGGAATATTATTTTTTGTGTCAATAGATTTAGTTTGGGGCAAAATATAATTTGCATCGGACTTTATATAAAGCTGGAAAAAAATACATTAAGCTCTATTTTTTGCAATTCGGTGCTGTCTACTATTTGCTCTACTTTTTTACAAACAAAAAAGCTTAAATACACTTCTAAAAATAAGATAGTTGTGTATATAACTTAGCCCGTTTCTTATTAAACAATATAAGCTTTACTCTAAATATAAATAATATTATATTACATAACTAGCCGTGCCCCGCGGATCTAGCCGCATTTACGAATGTGTTATACGAAAATCTTCCTCTTGTATGACTTTTTCTAATAAAACAACCCCCATGAAAGTCATTTGCGTAGTTTTAAAGATTTAAGCTTACATATGGACAGACAGAAGGAGAGGAGTTTGATACCATGTAATGATAATGATAATGATTCACAACCGTACTTGTCCTGCAAAATGTTCTCAGATATAAAAAAGCCCATAGAGTAATATGAAATACCTATTCGCACCTGCCATTTCCATCGCACGCCGCACACGGCTCTATTTATCAATGAATTTTTCAAACAATCGGACACAGGTGGGCGTAGACACGCTAGAGGTAACAATATTCATTATGGCACCACTTCCTACATCAACGTCAGCCCGACAAAGCGCGCATAGACAATGAACCGCAGACAATAGAACTAGAGCGGCGTTGATAAGCGTGTGTGGGTAGCATTATGACGTTCTATTCAATTTGAAATAATGTAACGGTTTTCTTGAATCGTCAGATACGGGATGAAATTGACAGCTTTTACAAGTGTTGCTAGTTACACGCTGAGTTTTTGACGCAAGGTGTTGTAACTACTTTATGACAATGTTGACAAAGGCAGCAAACATATCTTATATTATCATTCAATTTATATAAGAAAGCTGAAGCTTTCTGCAATTCCTTAGAGATGATAATTTAATTAGATAGCTCTTATATAACGCGAATACTATATTATCTAGTTTCAAATTAAAATGATTTAAAAATTATTTCTGAGTAGCTTTATAGCTAGCACTGATAGCAATACTGACATTTCAGCCAAAGTCTAAGCGAACTTTTTAAAATCACAGTTCTAATAAAAAAATAACGTACCATAAACAATATCTGTCAATGTCAGATGGAATCCACTAATCGGGCACTAATCCTTCTATATTTAAAGCCCCTTGCAAGTAATCCACGGGGCCCGGGATGCCGTATGTAGGCCACGACTGACGTCACGATGATGACCTACTTCCTTTGCCATTGAGAGTCGCGCGTCAATGGTATACCCCTCCCCGCTTGTCTATGGGAGGGTGCAGGGCTCATTACTGACTCATAAAAAAATATGAAAACATTTTCGCCACGTGTAGTATTCGTTTGTATAATAACGTCATTACGTTATGCAAAGCGCAATCTGTCAAAAACTAGTGTTAGATAACTATTTGGAGTGTAAAACTCTTTGTATTGTAATTAATACAATATATTTAATCATATAATGTTAGTAATAAATTTATTTAAAGGAGATATAAATTGTTACATACTCTTTACTCTATAGTATATAATGAGATCACAATTTCGATGATAAAATTAAATTCTCATAATCGAGAGTATCAAATTTTTGTTGCACATCAGAAAAGTATCCTCTTAGAAAACGAAGAAACATAGAACGTAGGATAAGAGTCCAAATCGGGCCAAAATCTTTGTATAGAAAGGATTCATTAATAGTAACACATTGTTTGTGTAAATAATTTTTAACACACGAAAAAATAAAAAACTTTTTAAAAGAAGAAGAGTATAATCAAACCAAGAAAAATTCATTTTAAAGCGATTTTGTATATACGAATAAGAATTTCTATAAAAGGTTGTATACGGTCGGGTCGAACCCCCTTTTTTTTGAACTCATTTAAAAATCGTTGAATGCAAGAAAGTTCTAAGAAAATTGAAATTCCAATAGGTTAAGCCTGATTCTTTACATTGATAATGCGATCCAAGTAAACAGTTTGTTGTAAGTTTACGAGAGGTCAGAGGTTACGCTAACTCTGCGAAAAACTATTAACTTTTACAACGAACTGAATAAAAACGGTCTTGTTAGGAAATAACACGATGCAATTTCAGTCTCCACTCAATGTATAGAAATAAATTATACTTGTCAGAATCAAATGAAATGAGCATTGAAAAGATTTCTGTTATAAAAAGTAGAAGATTTATTTTAGGAAGGAAACTAAGAGATAGGTAGGTCGATGTTTGGCTGTTTTATTATTATTATTATTTAATATCGACCCCTCAAACTTGTTTTATCTATATACAACTAGACATTGGCTACATTGCACCAAGAAAAAGAAGCAGAGATAGGTAGGCTGTTTTTTATTTGATATGAAAAACTAAAAAAATAAAATTAAACAATTAAGATCACGTAGACGTTCTTATAGGTATTTCTTTTTAGACTTTTATTGCTTGCCAGGAAATAATTTAAATTAGATTAATATAATATACTAATAAAATTGAACTTATAGCTTATCTTTAGTCACTTGTCAACTCAAACGTCATACTTGACATTTGACAGCAGACAGACATTTGACTCTTACTAACGCACATATCCTTAAATTTATCATGGGTATTCATAGTAGATGGAATTTCAGATTTCTACAAAGAATTTAATTGAATCCCTTGCTTACATTGTATCACAATATAACAACTTTTAAGCACCGAGTTCTGAATCGCGCTTATGATATTTAATCAAGAATTACCATAATATACTTCTCGACATCGGTCTAGGATCCTTGCTTCGTCTCCTTAGATATTTTAATTATAGTTACACTAAAGTTGCCATACACTCGAATAGTTGTAAAATTTTTAAGTGACATTTAATATTTTTTTATAACCCTTTTTAGGCATTATTTAAGCCAGGTATATTGTTTTTTCAAGAACATTAACCATTCTACACGTAAAAGAAACTTCTCTTTAATTAAACTTTGTTCCAACATAGAAAATGCCAGCTGACATTTAAGGAGTCGTTGGAAAAGAAAACTCATATGCATATATGAAGTTCATTCAGTATTAATGTGCTTTTCTTTTTTAGTTTTCCCTTTCTGAGTTTATTTAAAATTCTGTTTGTTCCAACCAAAAGCGATAACGTGTTATGCTCGATAAAATTCTAGGGAATATTATTTATTTATTTATAATACTTTATTGTACATTGCATCCAATATCAAAACAGGTACATGTAAAAAGTAACAGATTATAATGTACAAGAGGCGGCCTTGTTGCTACTTACTTATTTTACTAAAATAAATTAATAAAATAAATGTATTTAACGCATTCAGTTAGCTTAAATCCGAAATAATTAAAGCTTTTTAGATACATACAAATTCTGTAACAAAATCTTATTCTGTAATTCAAATGCATAACACGAACAATAAATAAACTAAATTTAATAAAAATCTTAACGCCCATAATTTATGTTTTAACTTAATACTTAAACACTTACGGCCAAATACTCATACGCAAATTAAATTTAAGCATGCCTTAAGACTCGTTATTTTGACAGAATTGTATGGCGAACTGTCAGATCGGACCGGTTTAAGTTGAACTTAATTTTAAGTAGCGTTTCAGTATTCCGGCATTATTAAATGTTTAATTTCTATCGAAAGCATCGAAACGTTTCAAAACTCAGCGTTCTCAACGAAAACACATCGCAGTTTTACCGAATATCGGTGAACTAGAATTTGGCAGTAAATATAGGTCAAAACATATTTACAATGTCCCTATTTATATCACGAAAAGCTAAAATAGCAAGTATTCCTGTAGACGACAAAAATAAATACGCGCAAGACATGTGCTTTTCATTATAAATAATTATAGAGGTAGACTTCTATAACAAAATATTACCCATAATGATTTTCTTTTGTTTATTATTTTCTTAACATGACTATTAACCTAATAGTTACGTCAGACAATCAACCAATGTGTTGCTAAGTGCTAGCTCGATAACATTTGAACCGATTTCGTTATTTTTTTTTAATATTCCTTGTAGTACGAGTAGAGGAATAGAGGGTAGGTTGAGGGTTTACAAGTATTTTTTAGACACACGTAAATATTTAAATATGTACATTTAATAATCCGTCTAGATATGACGGGTTAGCTTAAATGATAAGAATAATGTACTTAAATCATATGATTGTTATAAAACATCTTCACTTTCAGACAACATTTTAGATCTTAAAAGTCTACATCGTAGCATGCTACGGCGTAGCGAGGTCTGCGTAGCTGAGACGTGTCCCGCTAAGAACCCATAGCACCTACCTTTAGGAAATACAAATCTATCTTCGACTTATCAAAACTAAAGATTATAGTAAAATATGCCGTTTACCCTGTTTAAATGATAGTAATGAGTTGACCTTGTAATTTTATGTTTTAAGTAAAATCTTAAAATAAGCTTTGAATGAAACATTGTCTAACTTGCATTATATATGTACTGACTTCAGCTCTATCGGACTGTTCAAATTAAAGCTTTAAACATTCCCAGAAGAATACAAGCTGTAAAAATAAACAGGTACTTCTTCCTCTTCTTCTTCTTCTTTTTCTCATTGGTTAAATGGCAGTGCTACTTTTTCTTATATGGTAATCATTTTAGATTGTCTGGCTTATGTCATTGTCAAGAGAAGGGTAGAAAAATGTCAGCGATAAAACCTCTATTCAATTAAATTAGGAACAATACATTAATAATAATAATAGTATTCTTTTTTAGGCAACAAGAAACCCATAAGAGTAGGAACATTGATTTATATTTCAGCTTTTTTCTTAAAAGACCAAAAAGTATATTAATAAATGGGAATTTGTATTTTTAATAGTGTCTGTCTCTCTATCTGATTCTTTCGGCTAATCCTTGAAATAGCTGGCCTTATAAAGACGGGGACTATTACTGGCTGTTGTAATAACTATTTATGCCATCTATTTTATGAAAAAAACGTCTTTAAAATTACGGTTTAAATAAACAGGAACTAAAACAATTCCCCATGAACGTTATCTCCCCTCTTTACGTTTGTTTGTTGTCTATATATAGTTTGTTTGTAGCGCACCAGGTGTCCCGTGAGTTCGATGTTACTTTGATGTTGATCTCATTTAATGTTCCACTTACGAGGTATAGTACGCGTCATTTATGTTTAGCGATTGACGAGAATAGCTGCGCATCGGTAGAATCGCGCTCGTAATTGTCCGTATTGGTGCGAGAAAGACAACACGACTAGGACAACCAATGAACTCTCGCGCACACGACGATCACGCCCCCGCGCGCCGCGCCGCTGCCTCGACACCTTATTTTTGACTTCTGCGCAGGTTTCGTTCAGCGCTAAAGATTCGTGACGCGTACCATACTGGTATTATATATGTTTGACTCTGTGATCAATCCTGAATAGTCTTGATCTTTTTCAGTGGGACAATTGTCACGTGTAACTAAAATAGTGGGGTAACCCAGGGTAGGTTATGACTACCTTTTTCATGTATAAATATTAGAATAGTCGTTGTTTATATTTACAATTGTATGTTCTTTTTTTATAAAGAGCGATCAGAGTTTCTCGCCGGTTGTTCTCTGTAGAAACTGCCTTCTGAACCGGTGGTTTTTTGTTATACCATGACGATTCAAAAGTGTTAGGTACAAAATGTAGCCTAATTGAATAAAGATACATTTGACTTTGACTCAAAATGGGGAGCGTTGGTTTAGTGCATCCCTGTCCTGAGTTCGGCTTTGAAACAAAGCTCCAAGTAGCACGGCATTGGTTATGGACTGGCGTTTCTCTTACAATCAGGAGTGCGTAAAAATGAAAAAAATACTATGCCAATGGGCTTAATTGAGTCGGCTTGCTTGGTGTAGTATCCTTCTGCAGAAAACCGGCGTTATTTAATGGCATGTGTTTTGCGTTTAGTTTGATAAGTGGGCTGTCACGGTACCTATTGCCAACAGATAACCTGGCGCATTCATCTCGTATTGAAGTTGCCACAAACAAACAATATGGCTTTCTTAACATCATTTAAAAATAACTTAGTCTACTGGGCTGTGTCACCAATAATGATACAAAATGTTCATTACATTTTTAATATTTTGGTTATGATATAATCATTATTAATATAAGTAAACTTAAAAACATAAGCTACATATAGTAACACTTTTGAATTATAGACGTCCTTGCCAGTTCTTCATCCATTTTGTACCGTTTTGTACCGTTTTTGGTCTTTAAAGAATAATATTTTATTGCACTGCATATTATCAATAAGTAAAAATTACAGTACCTACATATTAAACATATCATCTCGCGTTTTCAAATCATGAGTTAGAGCTTGAAAAATGTCAATACAAATGTAGCTATATTTTGTCACAACATGAATGACTTAAAAGTTAAATTTGTGTATGGCAATTCGTCCTTATCATCAACACCCAATCATGATTAACACATACAAAACAGACCATAAAACTAGTTTATCTTTACATATTATACAACAAAGTCGCCCTTTTTCTGTCTGTCCCAAGTCCCAACAGACAAAACTGAACCGATTCTTAGTTTTATCAGATAGAGCGATACAAGAGGAAGCTATAGCATCCATAATACATGCATATAACGCTAATATATCTATAATCTATAAAATAACTAGTATAAAAGAAAAGTGTACGTCAAAAAACGTGCGGTACACGCAAAAGCTCCCCGCGGCACGGCTGTCAAGCTGGGCGCCGCCATTGGCCGGGTCGCGTGACGTCAATGCCGGCCTCTCCCCCGCCCTCCGCGTCCCCCCGCCTCCCCCGCCCGCCAAGGCCGGCGAATGTTCTCAATTTTCACATGGAAAAATTATCAGGATCGCATTGTAAATAAGATGTTCAGTAGGAGGTAGTTTTGATGTACCTACCACGAAAATACTATTTAGCGTATTATGAAATAAATTCGTTTTCAATTGTCTCGCTCTGTTCCTGGGTATGATTGGTTCTATAAAATTAGGCGACGTATTTTGATGCGATTTTTTGTTAAGTCTTAGGAGAAAGCTTTTTATGTAATGCGTAATAAACACAGCTACTATTTAATGATTGTATGTACTCATAACTTATGAAGAACAGATTTCGATGAAACTACACCTACTGTTCTATCTTATAACATCATAGTATCACTTCATATAACAATATTATAATATAAATCGAAATATATTTCTATAGGAAAGCTTATTTGTTATATCGTAATTCCCTTTCTATTTATAACATGGTAATAATACAAATTCAAAAGCTCTTAAAAGCTCTTAAGTTTAAGACGTTACAAATCCTAATCATTTAACTAAGTATTCTTAAAAATTATGCCGCTTTACTAAATCTATACATACCTACTTCAAAACAACATTTCTATGAATATGTTATACATAAAAATAAGTACAATTATTATTAGTTAATATTATTATTAATTTATACTTAATATATGACTCTGTAAAGAGTAAACTCGAAATTTCTGAATCGACTTTGAAAACGATTTTACCAAATCACGACTATCTTATTTCCAATTTCATACACGTAAATCTTCAATAATAAGTTCTTTTGCATCTTTATAGAAATAATATCGCAATAATAACAAAAAAACAACTATCATATAAACGCGTAAAGTCCACGTGTTTCGACATATCTAGTCTATTTTAAGCCACATCATTCCTATGTAATTAGCGTTTTCACAGATCATCAAGTTCAGCCGTAAATATTCATTATAGTCTGTCTTTAACAGGAGCA
>JADANM010005714.1:1723665-1738643 GCA_026213755.1 Eurema hecabe
ATTATAAGATTTTTGACTAACAACTTTATATCCGTAAACATTTACGTTGAATTCGTTTTATTGCCACCTTCTTGAAATTTGTATAAACGCATAACTAATAGTACAAAGATTCATCTTGATAGTACCTAATTATTTTTACATAAGGGATGTGTTATACATTTTTTAAGCGTAGGACCGGAAAAACGTACCACGAAATTTGTAGGACAATATGTTTGTTAAATAAGTATTATTTAACAAACATATAATTAACTAAGTAAAAAATAAAAATCAGTTGGTTATTAATAATTTACGATGACCTCATTATCCATACATGTCGGAAAGAGGGGACTCTTAGATCAAACCATAGATTTTGTAGGACGAATATTTTTTCAAGTTATTTAGATAATTATCTTCAGATATAACACAAGAAAAATCAGTGAGTAATAAATATTTTTAAATCACCAAATCGACATATTTTATCCTTGCTACCTCTGTTAGCTACCACAATCGAGAGTTTGGTATAGGAAATTATTGGGCGTCTCATCAAAATAAAGCTACTCACCAAAAATTACCTTGATAGTAATCAATTGGAAAAATGTACCAGGGATTGAAAATGTACCCGGACTATAAGTATTAAGTGTTTCATTAGAAAAATAATGACTTTTGACAAAAGAATCTTTATTCGCAAACCAACTATAAAAACGAATGGCAAAATGTGTCGGCAAGCGCATAATTCCATAACCGATTGACATAATTATTTTTTTAGAATACTCCTGGGTGTATGAGGATGGGTTTTTAGCAAAAGGTACCTACTAGGCGTAGGGTATAAGTGTAGGATTAGTACAGCGTGAACAAAGATGCATTGGGCCGGCTAGATATAGAATAAAAAAAAATAGTTTTTTACACAGCGCCATCTAGTCCCACGCTTAATAGAGCTTGTACTCTGACTATTAGATAACAGATTATTTTAATATACATACTTTTCTTTTACTGTACATAGAAATTAAAATAAAAAAGGTAGGTACAAACTACAAACAATCACAAAGAGCTCAGAAAGATACAAATTAAAATTAGAAGTGTATATTTTTTAGTGGGAACTGAACCTACAACCCGTGGCGCAAAAGATTTGTTACCACTGCACCCAGAAGTCGTGAAATAACAATCACAATTTTAATATAGCTTTCTTATAGACACCATAGTAAGAATTGGACCGAATTAAAGTGTAACACGAAAACCTTTTAAGTAAAAACATAATTACCAAAATAGTTTCAACCGGTCAAATATTATAAAAAATATGGTAAAATTGAAAATTTATTCATTTGAAGCCCATTGATAGAATAATTGCGTTTAATTGAGTTGCATATAATTGTGAAAGCTTTATAATTGTACTAACGATATTAAAAGTATTTAAAAAGATAAATATAAATAATCTATACTAATATTATAAAGAAGTAGTTTGTGTGTTTGTTAAATTTTAAGGGATAATCTCGGCATCTACTGAACCGATTTAAAAAAATCTTTCACCAATAGAAAGCCACATTATTGCTGAGTGTCATAGTCTATATAAAAGGATAATTAACATTATGCTCAACGAAGTGGGCACGGGTCAGCTAGTATCTTATAAAAGTACCCAAAAAGCTTTGTTTGCAAAAGCTTTCGATGTTCACTCGGTCAAAGTAAGTTCCATCGTAGTAAACCGGACTTCACCGTAATCAACTAACATTTTATGCTTTTTATGAGTAGCAGAGATCGCTGCTCTATATTCGCGTATGCATGTATTTATACAAATCAAAACAAACTTGGAATAAATATGAGGCGTGCTCGATGCGCGCGCGCCGGCCGCTGACAGTTCGCGATCATTTTCGCCGCCGAGAACACGCGCGACACGCGACATCCCGAAATAAACGTCATCACCGTACGAATCCCCCAAACATTCAAAGTATACTAGTTCTTTCTCTCTCGTCGCAATACGCCGATAATCATAATGTCAGACTGCCAATCTGTTTACATTGGCAGGAGTCCTACGCTACGTGTGTCATAAACCTCAAAAGTCAAAGTCGTCAAGGCGAAGTGTTTTTTTTTAATTATTTTTAAAATGGCGAGGAGGTGTCGCCGCGCGGGCTACGGCGCTCGCGGCCGGCCCCGCCCCGAGGCTATTTAAATATATCGTGATCCATGGATCATGACGTACATACGTCAGAACACCGCTAATATGTTTCCTCGATCCGTTGCCCTTCCGCGTGAAGAACCTCGTCTTTATTGACAGCCGGGTAAAAATAGAGTCATTTGTTTTGTTTTGAGACGGATGTAAGGGCGCGAAGTATAAACATTAGTGGTTCTATTTTTATCGTTCGTGAAAGTGTGGGGTCTAGAATCTAGATGTTTGATGACAATGTCCTGTGAGAGTTTAGTGTCGCAAGTGTCGACGTTGTTTTGTTCAGCTCTACGCAAGGGCGGATGGATGCTGTGCTCTCGACACTGTAAGTCGTCTATGGTCTGTAGTAAGAACACAAGCTATTAGGAATTAGTATAGTCACTGATAATCACAGCTTGGGACTAAACTGTCAATTTCCTCATTGAAAATTTACGTATTTAGGGAGTAGGGATTGTCCATAATATTCGTAAAATAAGACATGGTATGAACACTATATGCTTTTTGTTTTTTAAACTTTTGCCGCTTCTTTCGTTTTAAATACAATTTAATAAACCGGTATAATTTATGTAGACTCTAAACAAATAATGTTATCATCAAAACATATAGGTATCTATTAGTTATTATAAATCTGTAATATGTAATCTGTAAATCTGTGAGCTGAAAATCTAATGCGTTATTTATTTGATTCAATTGATCTTGTTTTTACCTAACACATATTTTTTTGAGTTGAATTTAAATATTAAAAAATACAACACCACATGTTGTTTAAGGAATTTGTTGAAGAATACATACCGCGTACGGCTGAACTAAGGGGAGGATCCCCCAACAGTCAGACAACTGACTTTGTGTTAAGAGCCAATGTCAAGAAGTTATTAACATATGCTAGGTCATCATTAACATTATCAAAAACATTAGAGCTCAAATCATTTATTTATTTATTTATTCTTTCTTACAATATTAGCTATTACATTATGAAACAGTCTTAAACTATTGGAAATTTTGTAACTGGAGGCCTTATCAGTTAAAAGTTATTTCTACCAGCAACCAAACACATGAAAATTCATATTATAACAATATATTTAAAACGGTGGCGAAATGCAACATTAAAAAGTAAATCATCAGTAGGGATTACTATAAGTTGTTAAATCCATTACATATGATTAGTTGTACGGCAACCTACATTATTTTAGTTTTCTAGAACTAGAAAATTTACCTACTTTGCATCGTAGTGTAAACAATATTTATTTTAATTATATTTGACTATTTTTCTCACGCACAATGTGTCTACTATTGGGAACTATCTTACTCTTTTTTTCTCTGTTTAAGAAACATCCTCATAATTCGAGGAATATTCTAAAAAACATATCGAAATCAGTTTAGCTCCTTTCGAATTATGCACTTAGAAACACATTTGCCGATAAATATTTAAATTATGAGATTACAAACGTACGAATCAGATGCATTGTAAGTTGTAACATTTCGTTTTCAAAGTAAGTAAGTTTAATAACGAAAAAGTTTAACCCGATGACGATGTTACGAATCCGGTATATTTTATGTTCATTTAAAAATAATATTTAATACACATTTCGAAACGCATGTACTATTTTCACATGGCATACCTATATAAAATGCAGTTCCATCAAGACGTCAACAATTATTTTTTATTTGTAGAACATATTTTCAAAACAATTTAATCTTGGCCCCAAGTTATTAAAAACTGTTTTTAGGAGGCTGTGTCATCGAGAACATTTCACAAAACATGCAATGATGGTACCTGACAGAATCATTTACATTTTTACTAAAAAATATAAAATATTAACGTCATAAGATACTAATAATAATACCATATCATTGCTTATGGCTACATACGAGTATAACAGAGCTTTTTAATCGCCATAGTAATTTAATTTACGAATTAAATACAAGCAACAATAGAATGTAGAACTTATAGATATGAAATAAAAAGAACATTTACACCATCAATTTAGCGTAACTATGAATCAAAAGCCGGCAACACATTCGTGATACGAAGCGTGCTTATACGTCTCATATCTTTAGAGATATGTTTAATAATATTTTTTCAGGCAAAAGCTACTCCAGAGGTTATAAATGTCTCTTAAACGGAGCGATTGTGTGATCTCGAGATGGGCATGCGCGCCGCTATCGATTCTACGGGATGACCGCGCTACCCACCTCTTATTTGTCTATACTTTGTTACTCTATACTCTATGCTTCATACTCTACTCTACACTTTACTCTATGCTTTGATTCGGATCTTGTCTATGGTTCAGATGTAACTGCAATTATGTAATAGACTTTCTTTCTTTCTTTCTTATATATTATGGCATTAGCGTTTAGCTTTTTGCCAATGTCAAGTAAAATCGTCATCAAGTCGTCTTTAGTAGAGTCAGTCAGTCGTTTCGTTCTGCCCTTCGTAAAGTGATAGTGAGCTTTACGAAGAACCTAGACGAATCTTGGAGCAATCGGAACGGCGCTACTAAGCGCTCTCAAATGAATTCTTCATTTCTTGGACACTTATTAGCTAGTTTACTGCATGATACACTATCACAATCATACATTAATTCACTTTATGCACCAAAAAAGGAATATTCAACCATTTTATTACAATTAATTAATTTTAAATATCTTAATACCTATTGTATTAATTCTGCAATTAATATCTGTTCACGTTTCTTATAATAATGCATATTATTATGTCTTCACTAAATGAGTATAGTTGTAATAATTATAATGCTTCTATAATTGACAAATGATTGCTAAATATTGTGTCTGTGGCAAATGTCATGATTTGAATGTTTTGTCTCGCTCACTCACTTGTCACCGCGGTTTTTGAAGAAAAAGCGGGAGCGTCATTCTTAAAACAGAAAATGATTGTATTGAGAATTCTATATTTTAAATGTGTTAAATAAATATAATTGTTAAAGTTCTGCCGTGTCAAAGAAAAGTGATTGTATTCTTTAAGATAAATGTGGTAAATAAATATAATAATTAAAGTTTGTTTGTTATACTATTCATAATGATTAAAAATCTGCTCAAACATTTTAATATAAAACAGTATCAATTATTCTCCCAAAACATCTTAAAATAAGAATATTATCTCATCTGAATTTTTAAACTAGCGATATATAATTACATATATACATGTATAGGTAGATTACCCTCTACATTGACACATATATGTAAAAATTACAATAAAAACCTTTATATTTAAAATATATGTCCTTCCCCAGGCTCTAGACCATCTGTGTACCAAATTTCGTTCGAATCGGTTCAGTAGTTTTAGCATGATGAAAAGACAGACAGACAGACAGAGTTACTTTTGCATTTATAATATTAGTATGGACTAGTATGGATAACGCCTATTGCGAGACTTTGTTATTTTTAGAAATTATTTACGTACTCTTTCTTTATTAGTTAGATATACAAACAAAAGTTAGTAAAAATCACGTGAATGTAAGCCTTATCACTAATAACTTATCTCCACGCAATCAAATCCCCCAGGGAATGCCCCCCTAAATCGTGGGAAAAAAGGGAAAAAATAGTTACTTAAATAGGTACCTATTTCTTTCCCTTTTTCCCATGTTTTTCCCCTTTTTTAAATACTTATAAATGGAAAAAAAACATGGAGAGGCAAAGAAATGTGTGAAGCATTGTATATTCCCTTAATTATTGTGTAATGTGCTCTGCAATGCTTACTTCCTTTCTAACACACGTTAAAATAAATTACATGTTATATTTTTGATGGCATATAATCACTTTAAATAAAAATAAAAAAATAATAATTAAAAAAAAAAGTATATATTTAAAAATGTAACTAGATATTTATTGTATAAGTTTTAAACAAAATTTTTGTGGAACTGGAAATAAAGGGCTATATTATTATTATTATTATAATCATTATATATAACTAATATGTTCAATATATGTTTCAGTGTGCAACTTTATAGTACACGAACGATGCGTGGGGCAGGTTGTGACGCCGTGCTGTGGAGTGGCACCGAGCCTGATCAAGGTAATTTACATTTACTATACCCCCTAGGCCCTAATTCTTGGAAAAAGATGGAGGAGGCCTTTACCCGTAAAGGGATCCTTATATCGATAGTAAGAACTAACAATACTAATAACTAGATTACCTAATTCTTGGGAAAAAAATGGAGAAGGCCTTTAACCGTAAAGGGATCCTTATCTCGATAGTAAGAACTAACAATACTAATAACTAGATTACCTAATTCTTGGGAAAAAAAGGAGGAGGCCTTTACCCGTAAAGGGATCCTTATCTCGATAGTAAGAACTAATAATACTAATAACTAGATTATAATGAACTATATATATTTACTATTACAATCAAACAAAACTTATGTACCAGAAAACGAATATTCAATCGAGATTACGAAAATACGCCACTAGAGCGTCGGTGTAGTCCCCTGCCCGGAGTTGGGCTTTATAGCAAAGTTCCGGGTTCTACATTGGCTGGGGGCCTATGGGCTGGCGTTACTCTTACCATCAGGAGTGCGTCCAGCTCGTCTCCCCTCTTCATAGGATAAAAAAAAGATTCCCGGACATAACTCTCTACACTTTAGTTCATAAGTATTGCCATTTTAGTGATACAGCGTTTTAAAGACTTTAAATTTAAATACGCTAGACGTTCACAAAACACTACACATTATATTCAAAAAGTTCCCTGGATTTTTTTATATAATAGGGAGCAAACGAACTGGCGCGTCACCTGATGGAAAGTGATCAGCGCCGCCCAAGAGCACTCGTGATGTCACGAGTGTGTTGCCGGCCTTTTTCTTGATGTTATATTCGTGGCTGTTTTAACGTAATTGTAAAGATTGGAACTCTAGGGAAAGCATACTGTCAGTTAACATGGAAAAACTGTTCATTATATTATTAAATTGATCACGAGGGTGAACGCTCCGTAATGTTATTAGAGTTAAAAATATTACAAACCCTTAGGAATTGATGCTAAGTAATCATTCTATATTTCGATTAAATAAATTATGAATATTTTTATAGGGAAATATTGTTTTTTTTATGCAAGTATTTATCATTCTGAATGCTATTAGAAAAGCACTTTCGATAGTCTGTTAAATATAAAAATATTTTGCGTAAGAAAATAAAATTCGTAATACAATTTAAGAGTTATTTAGACAATTAAAAACGAAATAAAAAAGTTTATATTTTGTTTAAAAATGAATGAATTATATTTTTGCCTCATTTTTTGCCGGATTTATCATTTTTGTATCTGTGTCTCTTACCCGTCGTTTTTTTACGTTGCATCAGGTTTGAAATCACAACGATTCTAAAGAGGTTTTTGTTTGGCTGTGGTATTGGCAGCACGTGTTGATGATTGCCACAACCAAACATCGACTTTCAACTTATTTTCTCTACATGCAACTAGACATTTAATTGGCAAAATTGTGGTAACGCAGCAATGCCATTTCAACAAGATAGAAGAAGATTCATTTCAAAATAATTATAACTAGCCCCGCTCCGGCTTCGCATATATATATTATGATAGCTATCCTATCTTTTAAGTTGGATCAAACTGCACACAGCGTGCAAATTTAATTTAAAAACGGTTCAGTAGTTAAGCACACTCGCGGACAAACAACACGACACGTAATTGATATATTAAGATAATAAATATGTTTGTCAACAGAACCCAGTGGCTCACTGCTGGTCGGAACCGACGTCCCACAAGCGCAAGTTCTGCACGGTGTGCAGGAAGCGGCTCGATGAATTGCCAGCTTTACATTGTATGAGTAAGTGTTGCCATTGTTATTTATTTAATCACCCTTTCAAGTGCGACTAAATTTACCAAAATCGTCTAAAAGAAATGAATGTGCGAAAATATCGCCAAGGAACGCCTAATCAATAAGGCTTTTTTTAATTTCGTCATTCTTAAATAAGATTATTATTTATTATTACTATTATTTTATTTTGTTAGGTCCGGAAGGCATCTAAAGAAATAAGGTTTTTCGACTTCTGTATTAATTATATAATCAGCAGTTTTAATGCTAGAGGAAGTTAAAAAATAAGGTTAATTATTTATTAAAGAACAACCAAGTACTGAATTGATTAAAGCTCATCAGTAGTGGCTAGAAACACTTTGTAGTTATTTTTTTAAACATTTTAAATACGGTTTGGTGTAAGCTATTAGTGTGGTATTTCGTGTGCACATTTATCCAGAAGACACGTGCTTTATTCAGTTACAAAAGGCAAAAAAACTGTTTGAACACAAGAGTTATCCATTCAAGATTTATTAAGTGGCTTAATCTATAGTAATATTATAAATAAGTAAAGTTTGTGTGTTTGTTAAATTGTAAGGGGTAATCTCGGGATTTACTGAACTGATTTTTTATGGACATGGTGTCAATTTATATAAAAAGAATGTACATATTTTGTAAAAAAAAATAAAAATTACTTATAGCTTTTTGAACATGTAAATGTAATACAACTAACTAACCCTTAGTTATTGTGGTATTTCGTACTGAGTACGAGTGAATGTGTCCAATTGAAATAGGGTTACTTAGTGATATACCCACCCTCTTCTCTCCTGAGATGACGCGGTATACGTAACAGGATATTCCCCCTTTAAAAAAGGGCTATTGTGGTATTGAGTAAGTGTAAATGTGTCCTATTGAAAATAGGGTTACTTAGTGACATAACTACCTCCTTCTCCCCCGATTAGGACGCGGTATACGTCACAGCATATTCCCCCTTTAAAAAGGGTTTTAGTGGTATTGAGTATGTGTGAATGTGTCCAATTGAAATAGGGTTAGTTAGTGACATAACCACCTCCTTCTCCCCTGAGGAGGACGTGGTATACGTAACAGTAACATACGTAACGGTAGATAATATCCCCCTTTAAAAAAGGGTTATTGTGTTATTGAGTAAGTGTGAATGTGTGTGTGTGTGTGTGTCCAGTATGCGAGTACTACGTCCACGGCGAGTGCGTGGACTTCGCGGCGGCGGACTGCAAGGAGAACGCGACGTACTGCGCGGGCAGCGAGCCGCGGCACGTGCACCACTGGCGCGAGGGCAACCTGCCCGCCAACTCCAAGTGCGCCGCGTGCCGCCGCGCCTGCTGGTCCGCCGAGTGCCTCACCGGCTACCGCTGCGAGTGGTGCGGCAGCACTGTGAGTCATACAACTTAATTCTTTCACAGCAAACGAAGAGGGAAGCCACTTTGGAAAGTGGTCATAGCTGCCCATTAACAGTTGTGGAGCTTGACAGCTCTAGAGTGGCTTAGCAGTACAATATGATTTAATATCAATACCGAGTTACTAAGTACAATGAGTTGCGAGTATTACTTATGTTTAACGTATTTAAGGACACTCTCGTTCATTAAAAGTAATTGCTAAAAGAATCAGTGTAACGGTCATCGTGTCATTCTGATCCAAGATAGATTTCAATTCAATCAATCAAGATGGAGTTCATTCAATTAACAGTTATACTCCTGCTATGGATCAACTATATTATAAACTTTCCACACTAATTCAAATGGATAATTTTTTTTTCAATTTATTGATTCGGTGATTCCTAAATAAGGTCTTCCTAACAGTGTCACGCCGGCTGCCGCGCCCTAATCCCGGAAGAATGCAACTTCGGCACCTTACAGCCGATCTTCCTGCCTCCATCGGCGGTGTCCATCCCGCGCACGGAGGTGCCGATGGAGGCCATCATCGGCGTGCACGTGCGCCCGCCGCCCTCGCAACGGGACTTCGGATGCCGTAAGTGTCCTACATGCTATGCACGTGCTATGCGTGCGTGGCGCATGCATACAGGTACTATACTAGCACAGGGAGGACGCCCGACTAATGGAATTGCAGGTTTGGAGAACGTGGCGACCTTTCCGTCTCTTTCTGACACGAATCTTCTGGAATGTTCTTGGGTTTGCAGTTAGGCATGAGTTTCTAATTAATCTTCTAGTCTTTTAGTTTCTTCTGGTATGCTACAAAGATGCGTTGGTCCGAAAAGAATAAAGCACGCGTCTTTCTTCGTAAGGAGGTTGCAAGGATCGTCTCTTTCTGACTTTCTACAGTTTTAGTATTTTGTATGGCAAAATAGGTACCCAGTTCCACGCACAGGAAACCTCTCTGAAACTTGTAATCGAATTTCTAGGTATGTTCGAGCGTTTGGTAGTATACCACCGCAAAGGACCTGTTTATCTTCGTCTCTCTCTGACTTCTACTCGAATCGTGGAGATCTCGTTGCGTGTAAAGAGAAAGATAGGTTGCCACGTGTGCTACTGTAGCAAGGACTGTAGTGTTAGAGTCGAGGCTCCCGGTTCTAGTATGTACCTGTAGGGCATGGGTGGGGTAAAGCGTGAGAGGTTGTGTTTGGGGCAGCGGGGGCGCGGCGGGGCTGGTCTCCGCGCCGGCTGGTGACGCTCGCGCGCCGCCTCCTACCGGCCGCCTGCTCTCCGCACGCAGCGGCCGAACCACCGTACTCTAGAGGTACCCGTGACGCTTGCCTGATTTACTCGACCTGTGCAACTTACTCAACTATTTAGAAAAGCTAACAGGACAAAACCTTCTGTTATGTTATATGTTGTATATGGGGGAAAATCTTGGTTGATTGGTGCGGAATTGTATTGATAATCAAAAAGGGCTACGTACTATATGTAGACCAGTTTGTTTTCTAGAGAATTCTTAGTAAACTAAACCAAGAATTTTAATTATATCTTTTGGAAAAAGCGAAGCAACCCGAAGTGGAGCTCAACAGCGGAATTTGACTGAATGATGATTTCTTTCTCTAAAAAATACTGTTTTCCTAAACCTGGAGCAGTTTTGCCAGTAAGATAAATTACGGCTACGACACATAGGACTTATTACAGAGATAAAAGAACTTATAACAATGTTCTACTAAGAATGTCTAAGTAAATCAGTCAATGCGAAATCGTATGCTTTTGCTTTTGATGAAGAAATATCATTACTTGTGTAGATGCATGTCGCTTTGCTTATTTAAAACACAGAACATAATCCTTATACAAATCAAAGTTTCATACAGCTTCCTTTTAGACCATAAATCAATTTGAATGCTCGAATCATTCCAGAAATTTCCAAATTCTTTGTAACTGAACTCCATTCAAATTCAAATAAATTCCTTAAACTAAATAGCTAAATTAAATCTGCGTCTATCTAGATCACTTTCTCAGATCAGTTCATCATATTTTTCACTTAGAATCTTTATAGTTCACTTTACATACTTTTTTATTATGGAAAAGGCGCGATCGTGTCAGGGTACGACGTATCCCACCAATAAAGGTAACACACAACGCCACAGCTAATATATAAACTCAGTGTTGTAAGCAGCGAAAATTGTGACAGTGTTGCTATGTTTGGCTGACGATAATTGGCATTTAACTGTTAAAATATAATAAATATAACCAGTGATTTAACTACTATTTAAATAATGCTGTTATTGATACTTTATCTTTAATAAGTTAATAATGTGTTTAAAATGATTTTAAAAATCAGATAAAGTCGTAAGCATGCTTAAAAATAACCTTAAAAATTGTAGATGACTTATAATACCCTGAAGCTGTATAATAAGAGATTTTAAAACTATTTGTTAGTCAGCTTTTATATTTTAAATTAAATATATTATTAGAATCAAATTCAATTGAACAGTTATTGTGACTGAAAGATAATTAAAAATGTTGAAAGTAAAATTTTCGTATTTATTTGTACGAAAGCTTTCTGATTGGCTATACTTATAGTCAATGACGTCATCAGGGTTGCCCTGTTCGATTTGGCAGTGTTCGGGGTGTTTTGGGGGGCGTAAGCAATGTTCTGGGGTGTTGCAGCTCGAAGCGTGAGCGAGGAGTTCAGCTCGGGCTGCGAGGGCCGCTCGGGCTCCGGCGGGGGCTCCACTGGCGCGCCCGCCGACCAGGACCATAGACCTGACCATAAACAACATAGAGACCGCACGCCTGATGATAGAGATGAAGGTACATTCACATTTTTTTACTAACTTTTCTTATAGTACTCTTTTTATAGTAAGGAACCTTAAACCTATCAATTTAATTAAAGATTAACTGCCAAATCATTTGGAAATGTTTTCGTCCAAACAACTATTCTTAATTGTATAAAAATTGCATCCTTTATTTATAGACATTCTACAAGCTAGACATAAAAAAATCATAGTTTTGAGATTGATACAGATACTCTATAGTTACCAGTACCTAGTTTTGCCTTAGCAGAGATTTCGAAACTAGGTTTATCCAAGTTACTGCATAAAACTGTATCAACAGAAGTCGTAAAAGTCTACGACGGCGAGGCAGCCTGGTCTAGACGGCTGTACCGGCCAGTGGTTGTCGGCCGCAACTTTAGCGAACACCAGCTGGTTGCTGCGGCTCTTCGCGCCTTCCACGTGGCCAGGGACCCGGAGCAGTTCGAGCTGACAGATGCCCTGGCTGGAGACGAGCCTCCCTTGAAGGACCCCACCCCTTTAGCTAGGGTCACCCGCCTCCCCAACAAGCGTCCCGCACTGTTCTTGCGCTTCAAGTGAGTGATACTGTCTTTGTCTCCGAAATACATATTAACTAGCTATGTCCCGCGTAATTCCAGTTCCCGGGGCAATATGTAAGCTATCCTATCTTTTAAGTTGGACCAAACTGCACATGGTGTGCAAATTTTATTATAATCGGTTCAGTGTTTAAGGAATCTATTGCGGACAAACATTGTGACACGAGATTTGTATGTATTAAGATTTACTATACTTAAAATGTAATTAGTAGTTTAAAATGTCTAATAAACAGGCCATAATTCTTTCCTTTTAGATTTGGCGTAGTAAAGTGTCATCAATGTTTTTTGACAAAGATTCTTATACGTTGTTAATAATGAATATGTTACAGTTAAAACTAGTTGGTAGTTAGAACGCGTTTTTCCTAGTTAGAACTAGTTTTTACTTAACGCTCTGTGATAAATTCTAATTTTAACTGATACTAACTGTTCGTGACGTCGTCCTCGTCGATTTCTTTTTCCATTATTTCCACGCTACTATTAGTCGCAGCGTGATGTTTTGTAGCTTAAAGCCTTCCTCGATAAAAAAATTTTCAATTTGAACCAGTTGTTCCTGAGATTAGCGCGTTCAAACAAACAAACTCTTCAGCTTTATATATTAGTTTAGATGATATTATATTCAGACATTAGTCAATTCTAGTATTAATAGAGGCGTTAAATAAAAACTAGGTCTAACTAGGAAGAACGCGTTCTAACTACCAACTAGTTTTAACTGTAACAAATGTTTATTTGTAGGGAGCCCGAGACTGGCGGTGGCGAGGTGCGGGTGTACCCAGGGCGGGTAGCTGGCGCTGGAGACGCCTTTGTCACAGTGCAGTGTTCTGGTGAAGACTCCGTAGCTGACCTCATGGCTTTCGCTCTCGAGCGCTTCGGTCTGGACCCCGCGCAAGCTACACAGGACTACCGCTGCTCCGAGATCCTGCTTGATCGAGGAGGTCAGTTCTAATGCATATCCTTTTTTTATGCGATGAAGTAGGGAGACGAGCTGGACGTACTCCTGATGTTAAGAGAAACGCCAGCCCATAACCAGTGCAGCGCAACCTGGAACTTTGCTAAAGCTATTCCGGACAGAGAGAGACTTTGAGTCACAAGATGCTAAGACTCATTGGCCCAGACGATTCACTGGAGATAACTGTTGCCATATCTAAAACAATGTACATCCTTAAACTTAACTCTAAATTGTTTAACATAATTGTAAATTGAATTCTTTACAAGCAGAAGTCATATTAAAGTAATTTAAATAGCATCAACAAACATCGCCAAGTTAACTTCTTTTTAAAACACTACAATGCAAAACTAGCTAAGAACGACATTTAGAAAAGCTTATCGTAAAAATACTCTTTAATATATCCAGCGGACACCAGTATGAACACGTATTTTTTTTCTAATCTGCCTTCTAATAACCGCACTGATAAAAAATCTGTAGCCCTAAACGAAAATCAAACACGTTTGACTTGTCAAGGTATTACAAAACAGTCAATTACCAGCAGTTCGAAAGGCATTATCTACAGAGAAGAACTGGCAAAAATCTCTGATACTCGCTTTTTTTTACCCGACTACGGCAAAGCCAAAAGAGGGTTATGATTTTGACAGGCTATGTATGTATGTATGTATGTATATATGTATGTATGTATGTATGTATGTATGTTCATCTGTTCCCTCGTAACTTCTAAACCACTAATCAGAATTCGACAAATGACATATCATTAGAAGCGTCTTAATTGTCCGCTGGTTATGGGCTATATAGATTTTCACCAAATTCAATGTGGCGCCCTCTAGCGGACAAAATATACAGAGTAAAAAAATAAAGTTAAGCTAGATATGCCGTGTTTGGTATCATTTTAAAGCGCTTCACTTGTACATTTCGAATATATATATATTACTAGCATTTGCTTGTGACTTTACCTGTATTCATGGGGTACTTTTATACTTTTTCAGCGTCGTTTTTTGTCGTAGTTGGGTTTTAGTTTTTTTACTTTATCTTGTAATAGCTATATTAATTACTGTATTTAAACTGTTGTACTAAAATTATTTTAGGTATTAACTAGGTTTCCAGGTTCCATAAATTTTTGTTACCCGACTACGGCAAAGCCAAAGGAGGGTTATGATTTTGACAGGCTATGTATGTATGTATG
This sequence comes from Eurema hecabe, assembly GCA_026213755.1. NCBI lineage: Eukaryota > Metazoa > Arthropoda > Insecta > Lepidoptera > Pieridae > Terias > Terias hecabe. The sequence goes on from JADANM010005714.1 coordinate 1,738,491, forward strand.
TATGTATGTATGTATGTTCATCTGTTCCCTCGTAACTTCTAAACCACTAATCAGAATTCGACAAATGACATATCATTAGAAGCGTCTTAATTGTCCGCTGGTTATAGGCTATATAGATTTTCACCAAATTCAATGTGGCGCCCTCTAGCGGAC
>JADANM010005714.1:1738743-1757890 GCA_026213755.1 Eurema hecabe
ATTATAAGATTTTTGACTAACAACTTTATATCCGTAAACATTTACGTAGAATTCGTTTTATTGCCACGTTCTTGAAATTTGTACAAACGCATAACTAATAGTACAAAGATTCAACTTCATAGTCATTATTTTTACATAAGGGATGTGTTATACATTTTTTAAGCGTAGGACCGGAAAAACGTACCACGAAATTTGTAGGACAATATGTTTGTTAAATAAGTATTATTTAACAAACATATAATTAACTAAGTAAAAAATAAAAATCAGTTGGTTATTAATAATTTACGATGACCTCATTATCCATACATGTCGGAAAGAGGGGACTCTTAGATCAAACCATAGATTTTGTAGGACGAATATTTTTTCAAGTTATTTAGATAATTATCTTCAGATATAACACAAGAAAAATCAGTGAGTAATAAATATTTTTAAATCACCAAATCGACATATTTTATCCTTGCTACCTCTGTTAGCTACCACAATCGAGAGTTTGGTATAGGAAATTATTGGGCGTCTCATCAAAATAAAGCTACTCACCAAAAATTACCTTGATAGTAATCAATTGGAAAAATGTACCAGGGATTGAAAATGTACCCGGACTATAAGTATTAAGTGTTTCATTAGAAAAATAATGACTTTTGACAAAAGAATCTTTATTCGCAAATCTATACTATAAAAACGAATGGAAAAATGTATCGGCAAGCGCATAATTCCATAACAGCTGAACCGATTGACATAATTCTTTTTTTAGAATAATCCTGGGTGTATGAGGATGGGTTTTTAGCAAAAGGTACCTACTAGGCGTAGGGTATAAGGGTAGGATTAGTACAGCGTGAACAAAGATGCATTGGGCCGGCTAGATATAGAATAAAAAAAAATAGTTTTTTACACAGCGCCATCTAGTCCCACGCTTAATAGAGCTTGTACTATGACTATTAAATAACAGATTATTTTAATATACATACTTTTCTTTTACTGTACATAGAAATTAAAATAAAAAAGGTAGGTACAAACTACAAACAATCACAAAGAGCTCAGAAAGATACAAATTAAAATTAGAAGTGTATATTTTTTAGTGGGTACTGAACCTCCAAACCGTGGCGCAAAAGATTTGTTACCACTGCACCCAGAAGTCGTGAAATAACAATCACAATTTTAATATAGCTTTCTTATAGACACCATAGTAAGAATTGGACCGAATTAAAATATAACACGAAAAGCTTTTAAATAAAAACATAATTACCAAAATAGTTTCAACCGGTCAAACATTATAAAAAATATGGTAAAATTGAAAATTTATTCATTTGAAGCCCATTGATAGAATAATTGCGTTTAATTGAGTTGCATATAATTGTGAAAGCTTATAATTGTACTAACGATATTAAAAGTATTTAAAAAGATAAATATAAATAATCTATACTAATATTATAAAGAAGTAGTTTGTGTGTTTGTTAAATTTTAAGGGATAATCTCGGCATCTACTGAACCGATTTAAAAAAATCTTTCACCAATAGAAAGCCACATTATTGCTGAGTGTCATAGTCTATATAAAAGGATAATTAACATTATGCTCAACGAAGTGGGCACGGGTCAGCTAGTATCTTATAAAAGTACCCAAAAAGCTTTGTTTGCAAAAGCTTTCGATGTTCACTCGGTCAAAGTAAGTTCCATCGTAGTAAACCGGACTTTACCGTAGTCAAGTAACATTTTATGCTTTTTATGAGTAGCAGAGATCGCTGCTCTATATTCGCGTATGCATGTATTTATACAAATCAAAACAAACTTGGAATAAATATGAGGCGTGCTCGATGCGCGCGCGCCGGCCGCTGACAGTTCGCGATCATTTTCGCCGCCGAGAACACGCGCGACACGCGACATCCCGAAATAAACGTCATCACCGTACGAATCCCCCAAACATTCAAAGTGTACTAGTCCTTTCTCTCTCGTCTTCGCAATACGCCGATAATCATAATGTCAGACTGCCAATCTGTTTACATTGGCAGGAGTCCTACGCTACGTGTGTCATAAACCTCAAAAGTCAAAGTCGTCAAGGCGAAGTGTTTTTTTTATTATTTTTAAAATGGCGAGGAGGTGTCGCCGCGCGGGCTACGGCGCTCGCGGCCGGCCCCGCCCCGAGGCTATTTAAATATATCGTGATCCATGGATCATGACGTACATACGTCAGAACACCGCTAATATGTTTCCTCGATCCGTTGCCCTTCCGCGTGAAGAACCTCGTCTTTATTGACAGCCGGGTAAAAATAGAGTCATTTGTTTTGTTTTGAGACGGATGTAAGGGCGCGAAGTATAAACATTAGTGGTGCTATTTTTATCGTTCGTGAAAGTGTGGGGTCTAGAATCTAGATGTTTGATGACAATGTCCTGTGAGAGTTTAGTGTCGCAAGTGTCGACGTTGTTTTGTTCAGCTCTACGCAAGGGCGGATGGGTGCTGTGCTCTCGACACTGTAAGTCGTCTATGGTCTGTAGTAAGAACACAACCTTATAGGAATTAGTATAGTCACTGATAATCACAGCTTGGGACTAAACTGTCAATTTCCTCATTGAAAATTTACGTATTTAGGGAGTAGGGATTGTCCATAATATTCGTAAAATAAGACATGGTATGAACACTATATGCTTTTTGTTTTTTAAACTTTTGCCGCTTCTTTCGTTTTAAATACAATTTAATAAACCGGTATAATTTATGTAGACTCTAAACAAATAATGTTATCATCAAAACATATAGGTATCTATTAGTTATTATAAATCTGTAATATGTAATCTGTAAATCTGTGAGCTGAAAATCTAATGCGTTATTTATTTGATTCAATTGATCTTGTTTTTACCTAACACATATTTTTTTGAGTTGAATTTAAATATTAAAAAATACAACACCACATGTTGTTTAAGGAATTTGTTGAAGAATACATACCGCGTACGGCTGAACTAAGGGGAGGATCCCCCAACAGTCAGACAACTGACTTTGTGTTAAGAGCCAATGTCAAGAAGTTATTAACATATGCTAGGTCATCATTAACATTATCAAAAACATTAGAGCTCAAATCATTTATTTATTTATTTATTCTTTCTTACAATATTAGCTATTACATTATGAAACAGTCTTAAACTATTGGAAATTTTGTAACTGGAGGCCTTATCAGTTAAAAGTTATTTCTACCAGCAACCAAACACATGAAAATTCATATTATAACAATATATTTAAAACGGTGGCGAAATGCAACATTAAAAAGTAAATCATCAGTAGGGATTACTATAAGTTGTTAAATCCATTACATATGATTAGTTGTACGGCAACCTACATTATTTTAGTTTTCTAGAACTAGAAAATTTACCTACTTTGCATCGTAGTGTAAACAATATTTATTTTAATTATATTTGACTATTTTTCTCACGCACAATGTGTCTACTATTGGGAACTATCTTACTCTTTTTTTCTCTGTTTAAGAAACATCCTCATAATTCGAGGAATATTCTAAAAAACATATCGAAATCAGTTTAGCTCCTTTCGAATTATGCACTTAGAAACACATTTGCCGATAAATATTTAAATTATGAGATTACAAACGTACGAATCAGATGCATTGTAAGTTGTAACATTTCGTTTTCAAAGTAAGTAAGTTTAATAACGAAAAAGTTTAACCCGATGACGATGTTACGAATCCGGTATATTTTATGTTCATTTAAAAATAATATTTAATACACATTTCGAAACGCATGTACTATTTTCACATGGCATACCTATATAAAATGCAGTTCCATCAAGACGTCAACAATTATTTTTTATTTGTAGAACATATTTTCAAAACAATTTAATCTTGGCCCCAAGTTATTAAAAACTGTTTTTAGGAGGCTGTGTCATCGAGAACATTTCACAAAACATGCAATGATGGTACCTGACAGAATCATTTACATTTTTACTAAAAAATATAAAATATTAACGTCATAAGATACTAATAATAATACCATATCATTGCTTATGGCTACATACGAGTATAACAGAGCTTTTTAATCGCCATAGTAATTTAATTTACGAATTAAATACAAGCAACAATAGAATGTAGAACTTATAGATATGAAATAAAAAGAACATTTACACCATCAATTTAGCGTAACTATGAATCAAAAGCCGGCAACACATTCGTGATACGAAGCGTGCTTATACGTCTCATATCTTTAGAGATATGTTTAATAATATTTTTTCAGGCAAAAGCTACTCCAGAGGTTATAAATGTCTCTTAAACGGAGCGATTGTGTGATCTCGAGATGGGCATGCGCGCCGCTATCGATTCTACGGGATGACCGCGCTACCCACCTCTTATTTGTCTATACTTTGTTACTCTATACTCTATGCTTCATACTCTACTCTACACTTTACTCTATGCTTTGATTCGGATCTTGTCTATGGTTCAGATGTAACTGCAATTATGTAATAGACTTTCTTTCTTTCTTTCTTATATATTATGGCATTAGCGTTTAGCTTTTTGCCAATGTCAAGTAAAATCGTCATCAAGTCGTCTTTAGTAGAGTCAGTCAGTCGTTTCGTTCTGCCCTTCGTAAAGTGATAGTGAGCTTTACGAAGAACCTAGACGAATCTTGGAGCAATCGGAACGGCGCTACTAAGCGCTCTCAAATGAATTCTTCATTTCTTGGACACTTATTAGCTAGTTTACTGCATGATACACTATCACAATCATACATTAATTCACTTTATGCACCAAAAAAGGAATATTCAACCATTTTATTACAATTAATTAATTTTAAATATCTTAATACCTATTGTATTAATTCTGCAATTAATATCTGTTCACGTTTCTTATAATAATGCATATTATTATGTCTTCACTAAATGAGTATAGTTGTAATAATTATAATGCTTCTATAATTGACAAATGATTGCTAAATATTGTGTCTGTGGCAAATGTCATGATTTGAATGTTTTGTCTCGCTCACTCACTTGTCACCGCGGTTTTTGAAGAAAAAGCGGGAGCGTCATTCTTAAAACAGAAAATGATTGTATTGAGAATTCTATATTTTAAATGTGTTAAATAAATATAATTGTTAAAGTTCTGCCGTGTCAAAGAAAAGTGATTGTATTCTTTAAGATAAATGTGGTAAATAAATATAATAATTAAAGTTTGTTTGTTATACTATTCATAATGATTAAAAATCTGCTCAAACATTTTAATATAAAACAGTATCAATTATTCTCCCAAAACATCTTAAAATAAGAATATTATCTCATCTGAATTTTTAAACTAGCGATATATAATTACATATATACATGTATAGGTAGATTACCCTCTACATTGACACATATATGTAAAAATTACAATAAAAACCTTTATATTTAAAATATATGTCCTTCCCCAGGCTCTAGACCATCTGTGTACCAAATTTCGTTCGAATCGGTTCAGTAGTTTTAGCATGATGAAAAGACAGACAGACAGACAGAGTTACTTTTGCATTTATAATATTAGTATGGACTAGTATGGATAACGCCTATTGCGAGACTTTGTTATTTTTAGAAATTATTTACGTACTCTTTCTTTATTAGTTAGATATACAAACAAAAGTTAGTAAAAATCACGTGAATGTAAGCCTTATCACTAATAACTTATCTCCACGCAATCAAATCCCCCAGGGAATGCCCCCCTAAATCGTGGGAAAAAAGGGAAAAAATAGTTACTTAAATAGGTACCTATTTCTTTCCCTTTTTCCCATGTTTTTCCCCTTTTTTAAATACTTATAAATGGAAAAAAAACATGGAGAGGCAAAGAAATGTGTGAAGCATTGTATATTCCCTTAATTATTGTGTAATGTGCTCTGCAATGCTTACTTCCTTTCTAACACACGTTAAAATAAATTACATGTTATATTTTTGATGGCATATAATCACTTTAAATAAAAATAAAAAAATAATAATTAAAAAAAAAAGTATATATTTAAAAATGTAACTAGATATTTATTGTATAAGTTTTAAACAAAATTTTTGTGGAACTGGAAATAAAGGGCTATATTATTATTATTATTATAATCATTATATATAACTAATATGTTCAATATATGTTTCAGTGTGCAACTTTATAGTACACGAACGATGCGTGGGGCAGGTTGTGACGCCGTGCTGTGGAGTGGCACCGAGCCTGATCAAGGTAATTTACATTTACTATACCCCCTAGGCCCTAATTCTTGGAAAAAGATGGAGGAGGCCTTTACCCGTAAAGGGATCCTTATATCGATAGTAAGAACTAACAATACTAATAACTAGATTACCTAATTCTTGGGAAAAAAATGGAGAAGGCCTTTAACCGTAAAGGGATCCTTATCTCGATAGTAAGAACTAACAATACTAATAACTAGATTACCTAATTCTTGGGAAAAAAAGGAGGAGGCCTTTACCCGTAAAGGGATCCTTATCTCGATAGTAAGAACTAATAATACTAATAACTAGATTATAATGAACTATATATATTTACTATTACAATCAAACAAAACTTATGTACCAGAAAACGAATATTCAATCGAGATTACGAAAATACGCCACTAGAGCGTCGGTGTAGTCCCCTGCCCGGAGTTGGGCTTTATAGCAAAGTTCCGGGTTCTACATTGGCTGGGGGCCTATGGGCTGGCGTTACTCTTACCATCAGGAGTGCGTCCAGCTCGTCTCCCCTCTTCATAGGATAAAAAAAAGATTCCCGGACATAACTCTCTACACTTTAGTTCATAAGTATTGCCATTTTAGTGATACAGCGTTTTAAAGACTTTAAATTTAAATACGCTAGACGTTCACAAAACACTACACATTATATTCAAAAAGTTCCCTGGATTTTTTTATATAATAGGGAGCAAACGAACTGGCGCGTCACCTGATGGAAAGTGATCAGCGCCGCCCAAGAGCACTCGTGATGTCACGAGTGTGTTGCCGGCCTTTTTCTTGATGTTATATTCGTGGCTGTTTTAACGTAATTGTAAAGATTGGAACTCTAGGGAAAGCATACTGTCAGTTAACATGGAAAAACTGTTCATTATATTATTAAATTGATCACGAGGGTGAACGCTCCGTAATGTTATTAGAGTTAAAAATATTACAAACCCTTAGGAATTGATGCTAAGTAATCATTCTATATTTCGATTAAATAAATTATGAATATTTTTGTAGGGAAATATTGTTTTTTTTATGCAAGTATTTATAATTTTGAATGCTATTAGAAAAGCACTTTCGATAGTCTGTTATATAAAAATATTTTGCGTAAGAAAATAAAATTCGTAATACAATTTAAGAGTTATTTAGACAATTAAAAACGAAATAAAAAAGTTTATATTTTGTTTAAAAATGAATGAATTATATTTTTGCCTCATTTTTTGCCGGATTTATCATTTTTGTATCTGTGTCTCTTACCCGTCGTTTTTTTACGTTGCATCAGGTTTGAAATCACAACGATTCTAAAGAGGTTTTTGTTTGGCTGTGGTATTGGCAGCACGTGTTGATGATTGCCACAACCAAATATCGACTTTCAACTTAATTTCTCTACATACAACTAGACATTGGCAAAATTGTGGTAACGCAGCAATGCCATTTCAACAAGATAGAAGAAGATTCATTTCAAAATAATTATAACTAGCCCCGCTCCGGCTTCGCATATATATATTATGATAGCTATCCTATCTTTTAAGTTGGATCAAACTGCACACAGCGTGCAAATTTAATTTAAAAACGGTTCAGTAGTTAAGCACACTCGCGGACAAACAACACGACACGTAATTGATATATTAAGATAATAAATATGTTTGTCAACAGAACCCAGTGGCTCACTGCTGGTCGGAACCGACGTCCCACAAGCGCAAGTTCTGCACGGTGTGCAGGAAGCGGCTCGATGAATTGCCAGCTTTACATTGTATGAGTAAGTGTTGCCATTGTTATTTATTTAATCACCCTTTCAAGTGCGACTAAATTTACCAAAATCGTCTAAAAGAAATGAATGTGCGAAAATATCGCCAAGGAACGCCTAATCAATAAGGCTTTTTTTAATTTCGTCATTCTTAAATAAGATTATTATTTATTATTACTATTATTTTATTTTGTTAGGTCCGGAAGGCATCTAAAGAAATAAGGTTTTTCGACTTCTGTATTAATTATATAATCAGCAGTTTTAATGCTAGAGGAAGTTAAAAAATAAGGTTAATTATTTATTAAAGAACAACCAAGTACTGAATTGATTAAAGCTCATCAGTAGTGGCTAGAAACACTTTGTAGTTATTTTTTTAAACATTTTAAATACGGTTTGGTGTAAGCTATTAGTGTGGTATTTCGTGTGCACATTTATCCAGAAGACACGTGCTTTATTCAGTTACAAAAGGCAAAAAAACTGTTTGAACACAAGAGTTATCCATTCAAGATTTATTAAGTGGCTTAATCTATAGTAATATTATAAATAAGTAAAGTTTGTGTGTTTGTTAAATTGTAAGGGGTAATCTCGGGATTTACTGAACTGATTTTTTATGGACATGGTGTCAATTTATATAAAAAGAATGTACATATTTTGTAAAAAAAAATAAAAATTACTTATAGCTTTTTGAACATGTAAATGTAATACAACTAACTAACCCTTAGTTATTGTGGTATTTCGTACTGAGTACGAGTGAATGTGTCCAATTGAAATAGGGTTACTTAGTGATATACCCACCCTCTTCTCTCCTGAGATGACGCGGTATACGTAACAGGATATTCCCCCTTTAAAAAAGGGCTATTGTGGTATTGAGTAAGTGTAAATGTGTCCTATTGAAAATAGGGTTACTTAGTGACATAACTACCTCCTTCTCCCCCGATTAGGACGCGGTATACGTCACAGCATATTCCCCCTTTAAAAAGGGTTTTAGTGGTATTGAGTATGTGTGAATGTGTCCAATTGAAATAGGGTTAGTTAGTGACATAACCACCTCCTTCTCCCCTGAGGAGGACGTGGTATACGTAACAGTAACATACGTAACGGTAGATAATATCCCCCTTTAAAAAAGGGTTATTGTGTTATTGAGTAAGTGTGAATGTGTGTGTGTGTGTGTGTCCAGTATGCGAGTACTACGTCCACGGCGAGTGCGTGGACTTCGCGGCGGCGGACTGCAAGGAGAACGCGACGTACTGCGCGGGCAGCGAGCCGCGGCACGTGCACCACTGGCGCGAGGGCAACCTGCCCGCCAACTCCAAGTGCGCCGCGTGCCGCCGCGCCTGCTGGTCCGCCGAGTGCCTCACCGGCTACCGCTGCGAGTGGTGCGGCAGCACTGTGAGTCATACAACTTAATTCTTTCACAGCAAACGAAGAGGGAAGCCACTTTGGAAAGTGGTCATAGCTGCCCATTAACAGTTGTGGAGCTTGACAGCTCTAGAGTGGCTTAGCAGTACAATATGATTTAATATCAATACCGAGTTACTAAGTACAATGAGTTGCGAGTATTACTTATGTTTAACGTATTTAAGGACACTCTCGTTCATTAAAAGTAATTGCTAAAAGAATCAGTGTAACGGTCATCGTGTCATTCTGATCCAAGATAGATTTCAATTCAATCAATCAAGATGGAGTTCATTCAATTAACAGTTATACTCCTGCTATGGATCAACTATATTATAAACTTTCCACACTAATTCAAATGGATAATTTTTTTTTCAATTTATTGATTCGGTGATTCCTAAATAAGGTCTTCCTAACAGTGTCACGCCGGCTGCCGCGCCCTAATCCCGGAAGAATGCAACTTCGGCACCTTACAGCCGATCTTCCTGCCTCCATCGGCGGTGTCCATCCCGCGCACGGAGGTGCCGATGGAGGCCATCATCGGCGTGCACGTGCGCCCGCCGCCCTCACAACGGGACTTCGGATGCCGTAAGTGTCCTACATGCTATGCACGTGCTATGCGTGCGTGGCGCATGCATACAGGTACTATACTAGCACAGGGAGGACGCCCGACTAATGGAATTGCAGGTTTGGAGAACGTGGCGACCTTTCCGTCTCTTTCTGACACGAATCGTTCTGGAATGTTCTTGGGTTTGCAGTTAGGCATGAGTTTCTAATTAATCTTCTAGTCTTTTAGTTTCTTCTGGTATGCTACAAAGATGCGTTGGTCAGAAAACAACAAAGCACGCGACTGTCATCGTAAGGAGGTTGCAAGGAACGTCTCTTTCTGTCTTTGTACAGTTTTAGTATTTTTGTATGGCAAAATAGGTACCCAGTTCCACGCACAGGAAACCTCTCTGAAACTTGTAATCGAATTTCTAGGTACGTTCGAGCGTCTGCTAGTATACCACCGCAAAGGACCTTTCTTATCTTCGTCTCTCTCTGACATCTACTCGAATCGTGGAGATCTCGTTGCGTGTAAAGAGAGAAAGATAGGTTGCCACGTGTGCTACTGTAGCTGACTGTAGCGAGGGTTAGAGTCGAGGCTCCCGGTTCTAGTATGTACCTGTAGGGCATGGGTGGGGTAAAGCGTGAGAGGTTGTGTTTGGGGCAGCGGGGGCGCGGCGGGGCTGGTCTCCGCGCCGGCTGGTGACGCTCGCGCGCCGCCTCCTCCCGGCCGCCTGCTCTCCGCACGCAGCTGCCGAGCCACCGTACTCTAGAGGTACCCGTGACGCTTGTCTGATTTACTTGACCCAAGCAACTTATTGAAATGCTACCAAGAAGACTAACAGGACACAATCGTGTGCTCAGTGGGGGAAAATCTTGGTTGATTGGTGCGGAAGTGTATTATTAATCAAGAAGGGCTACGTACTATATGTAGACCAGTTTGTTTTCTAGAGAATTCTTAGTAAAATAAACCAAGCAGTTTAATTATATCTTTTGGAAAAAGCGAAGCAACCCAAAGTGGGGCTCAATGGTGGAATTTGACTGAATGATGATGCCTTTATATCAACATGATTTCAATAATACTGTTTTCCTAAACCTGGAGCAGTTTTGCTAGTAAAATAATTACGGCTACGACACATAGGACTTATAACAAAGATAAAATAACCTATAACTAAGAACTCATGTTCTACTAAGAATGTCTAAGTAAATCAGTCAATGCGAAATCGTATGCTTTTGCTTTTGATGAAGAATATCATTACTTGTACTTGCATGTGGCTTTGCTTATTTAAAACACAAATCAAAGTTTCATACAGCTTCCTTTTAGACCATAAATCAATTTGAATGCTCGAATCATTCCAGAAATTTCCAAATTCTTTGTAACTGAACTCCATTCAAATTCAAATAAATTCCTTAAACTAAATAGCTAAATTAAATCTGCGTCTATCTAGATCACTCTCTCAGATCAGTTCATCATATTTTTCACATTAGAATCTTTATAGTTCACTTTACATTCTTTTTTATTATGGAAAAGGCGCGATCGTGTCAGGGTACGACGTATCCCACCAATAAAGGTAACACACAACGCCACAGCTAATATATAAACTCAGTGTTGTAAGCAGCGAAAATTGTGACAGTGTTGCTATGTTTGGCTGACGATAATTGGCATTTAACTGTTAAAATATAATAAATATAACCAGTGATTTAACTACTATTTAAATAATGCTGTTATTGTTACTTTATTTTTAATAAGATAATAATGTGTTTAAAATGATTTTAAAAATCAAATAAGTCGTAAGCATGCTTAAAAATAACCTTAAAAATTGTAGATGACTTATAATACCCTGAAGCTGTATAATAAGAGATTTTAAAACTATTTGTTAGTCAGCTTTTATATTTTAAATTAAATATATTATTAGAATCAAATTCAATTAAACAGTTATTGTGACTGAAAGATAATTAAAAATTTTGAAAGTAAATTTTCGTATTTATTTGTACGAAAGCTTTCCGATTGGCTATACTTATAGTCAATGACGTCATCAGGGTTGCCCTGTTCGATTTGGCAGTGTTCGGGGTGTTTTGGGGGGCGTAAGCAATGTTCTGGGGTGTTGCAGCTCGAAGCGTGAGCGAGGAGTTCAGCTCGGGCTGCGAGGGCCGCTCGGGCTCCGGCGGGGGCTCCACGGGCGCGCCCGCCGACCAGGACCATAGACCTGACCATAAACAACATAGAGACCGCACGCCTGATGATAGAGATGAAGGTACATTCACATTTTTTTACTAACTGTTCTTACAGTACTCTTTTTATAGTAAGAAACCTTTAACCTATCAATTTAATTAAAGATTAACTGCCTTATCATTTGGAAATGTTTTCGTCCAAACAACTATTTTTAATTGTATTAAAAATAATAGTTTTGAGATTGATACAGATACTATACCTACATTTATGTACTGGTAAATGTATAGTATCAATCTCAAGGACTGGGACTAGGTACTCTTAGTCCTGACTTAGCAGATATTTCGAAACTAGGTTTATCCAAGTAACTCCATAAAACTGTATCAACAGAAGTCGTAAAAGTCTACGACGGCGAGGCAGCCTGGTCTAGACGGCTGTACCGACCAGTGGTTGTCGGCCGCAACTTTAGCGAACACCAGCTGGTTGCTGCGGCTCTTCGCGCCTTCCACGTGGCCAGGGACCCGGAGCAGTTCGAGCTGACAGACGCCCTGGCTGGAGACGAGCCACCCTTGAAGGACCCCACTCCTTTAGCTAGAGTCACCCGCCTCCCCAACAAGCGTCCCGCACTGTTCTTGCGCTTCAAGTGAGTGATACTGTCTTGGTCCACGAAATACATATTAACTAGCTGTGTCCCGCGGTTTTACGCGCGTAATTCCCGTTCCCAGGGCAATACTAGGATTAGATCCTAGTATTATCTATCTTAGCTATCTTTTAAGTTGGATCAAACTGCACATGGTGTGCAAATTTTATTATAATCGGTTAAGTGGTTTAGGAGTCCATTGAGGACAAACATTGTGACACGATATTTGTATATATTAAGATTTACTATACTTAAAATGTAATTAGTAGTTTAAAATGTTAATTACACAGGCTACCACAATTCTTTCCGATTTGGCGTAGTAAAGTGTCGTCTTTGTTTTCTGATAAAGATTCTTATACGTTGTTAATAATGAAAATGTTACAGTTAAAACTAGTTGGTAGTTAGTTTAACACTAGTTCGGGAGCCTATGAGTTCATAGGCTTATATGTATTTAATCTTACTCAAATAAAGAAGTATTATTATTTTTATTATTATTATTAGTTAGAACGCGTTTTTCCTAGTTAAAACTAGTTTTTACTTAACGCTCTGTGGTAAATTCTAGTTTTAACTGATATTATATTCAGACATTAGTCAATTCTAGTATTAACAAAGGCGTTAAGTAAAAACTAGTTCTAACTACCAACTAGTTTTGACTGTAACAAATGTATATTTGTAGGGAGCCCGAGACTGGTGGTGGCGAAGTGCGGGTGTACCCTGGGCGGGTAGCTGGCGCTGGAGACGCCTTCGTCACAGTGCAGTGTTCTGGTGAAGACTCCGTAGCTGACCTCATGGCTTTCGCTCTCGAGCGCTTCGGTCTGGACCCCGCGCAAGCCACGCAGGACTACCGCTGCTCCGAGATCCTGCTTGACCGAGGAGGTCAGTTCTAATTCCTTTTTAGCCCTCACGTTAACTTTCGAGTTAACCTTTCCCCCTTTAACTCGAAATGGTTAAACATAATTGTAAATTGAATTCTTTACAAGTAGAAGTCATATTTAGGCAATTTAAATAGCAGCAATAAACATCGTCGAATCAACTTCTTTCTTATAAAACTACTACACATTTAGTAAAGCTTACCGTAAAAATATTATTTGATATATCCAGCTGACACCAGTTTAAACATATATTTTTTCTCCAAACTGCTTTCCTAATAACCGCACTGACGAAAAAACTGTAACTGAGAAAAATTTGTAGAAATTTCGAGGTTCGAAAGGCATTTTGTTCAGAGAATAACTGCCAAAAATCTCTGATAGTTGCTTTTTTTAATTAAAAAGATACGATATTAATTTAAATATATAACAATACAACTACAAATATTATAAAGATGATATAACCGGTGTACCACTTATACCTTACCTGTAACAAATAAACCTGTACCGTAAACGTTTATTACCCCAAAACATGACTATGGTCTACCTGAACAGTGTCAGAGCGCGTGCTGGAAGAAGAAGAGCGTCCATGGCGTATCCTGGTGCGCCTGGCTCGCGACTCAGTCCGGCGCATGGAGCTGGCGCGCTTCTACCTGCAGCCGCGCCGCGACCCGCACGGGCCCACCCTGGCGCTCTTCGTGGCCTCCCTCCCCCCGGGACTGTCCGAGAGGAACTACGAGACCATCCTTGTGGAGTTCCTTGGAGCTGGTACGTTGGGGTTTAACTACTGGTAAATTGGTATAGATGTCTTGCAACATGTGGTACTTAAGTTGCCTAAATTAAATAATTAAAGTGATAAGGCCGCCAATAACACATAAATTTAATGTATTTGCCTAGTTTTTAAGTTTCCTTGGTGTAAAAAAGGGTAAAATAAAATAAAATAAAATAAATAAATTAAATGGTATTGATAGTTTGCTTAAAAGTTGCAAGGATTAAAAATGGCTAGTCATTATTTATTTCACATAGCCCGGCTTTTTCTTATCCTGTATTTAGAGAACCTAACCAATATACACGAGTTGATAGTTCAGTGAAATTTCTGTTGGATAAAGTTATGAAATGTTAAGCTTACAAACTGCTGAATAGAATTTATAGTATTTGTCAGGTTTTCTCTATCTAAGTAATCGAAAAGAATCTTGAAATATAACTCCTATTAACTTGGTTAATAAATAACGTTAATTGGTTCATTAATATTAAATGTCAATTAATTTAAGATCTCTTAACATTTGCACAGATAACAAGTTCACATCGATCGGGCCGATCTACTACGAGTACGGGTCAATGGTCATAACTTACGAAGACGCGAGCAAAGCCGTGCGCGCGCTCTATGCGCTCAGGGAGGCCAGATATGAAGACAAGCATTTATTAGGTGAGCTTTTCATTAAATCTATATTCGATATGTTCATTTTAATTTGATTGTGACTCGTACAAACACAACGGGTTTTAGAGGATCTTACCTTTAGTACGATATCATTTTAAATAAGTTTCAACACTATATCTCATAGTGATGCTGCTCCCAAGCATCGAACCATCCATGGTGCCATCTGACGTGAAGCCACTCCTCGTGTTCGTGAACGTCAAGTCGGGTGGCTGCCAGGGTCTAGAGCTGATCTCCTCATTCCGCAAACTCCTTAACCCTTACCAGGTGTTCGATTTGGAGAACGGAGGACCTTTACCTGGGTAAGATTTCTTTATTTGCACATTTGACTGAAGAAAAAGTCTTTTGGGCAATATGTTATGTATATTTAATCGTTAGATTAAATAAATAAATCAGATAAAATCATCGGTATTTATTGGCAGAAACACAAGGTTCCTTAATCTAAAAATCTATAAAGAGGTCAAGCTATAAAAAATGTGTAGATGAGGATTATTTATTCAACATCAAAGTCATCAATGAATTAAAGTAAATTTTTTGTCCGGCTATGAGTCACACATGCATTTTTAGGAAATATTCTCTATATGTATTTATTTACTTATTCACTTATCATTAGGTACAATTTCCTTCTATATAGCAGTGCTTTGCGTACTAAGCACGCAGGCTTGTGTCGCGTATACCAAACAATAAATGTATATACGTATGAAATATTCCCTATATGTTGACACCCAGGCTGTACGTGTTCCGGCACATCCCCAACTACAAGATCCTGGTGTGCGGCGGCGACGGCACCATCGGCTGGGTGCTGCAGTGCCTCGACAACGTGGGCCAGGACTCGCAGTGCTCCAACCCACCTTGCGCCATCGTTCCTCTCGGCACTGGTGGGATACTCCTAAAAAACTACTTCTACTACCTATACTTATACTTCCCCAATTTATCAACTTTTTATTTATTTATTTATTTTTATAAACCAAACCATAACTTATATATATAAACTAAACCAAAACTTGTTTTTAAAAATCCCGCCAAACTGCTCGGCAGTTTGTCGGCACAAAAAACGCTTGTTTTTACAGTTTTATGCTTTTTAATATACTATCCCCCCTTAAATGGTCTATTACACTCACTCACCTATGACATTATTAAAATCGGTTCAGCAGATTCCATAAGTACCCCTTACAGTTTAACAAGCAAACAAGTTTAAAAAAAAAAGCAACGAGCACCACAGCTGAGCAAGAAAGCAGACTTTATTACACAAGTGGTAGTATTATCAGCAGGCGTTCATTTAACTTGGAAAACGATTTTTGCCAAAAAAACTCAATTTGTAGCACGTAGCAGAATTACAATCAAAATTACTGTTAATTTGAATTAAAAAAGCCATTAAAATGATGTTTTTAGTGGCCAGATAAAATGTTCGACAAATGTCTTATGTGAATCGAAAACGACAAAATGATTCAACTTAGATATACCTTATCAGGTAACGACCTGGCTCGCGTGCTCCGTTGGGGTTCAGGCTATACAGGATGCGAGGACCCGCTGTCTCTCTTGCGTGACGTCATCGACGCAGAAGAGATCCGCCTCGACCGCTGGACCGTTGTCTTCCATCCTGAGGACAAGCAGGACGAGCCCAAGGAGGTCACCAAGCAGCTACCTGGTAAGAACTCTACCCTAATAATATAAACGCGAAATTTTGTGAGAATGTGTGGAAGTTTATTTGATGTTCTTTCGCGAAAAAACTACTCATTGGATTTGGATGAAATTTGGCACACAGGTAGACCCTGGATTAGACTAGACAGACATGATACTTTTAATCCCGGTGTTGATACGAGAACAAAATCTACACACGTAAAAATAGTACGTGATTTCCATGAATTCACAAACAGATTACTCTTCCTGGAATCAGAGAATTTAAGGCGTCTCATGTAGCACTTACTTACAATTAAGATTTGAAATTTCGACATTAAAAATCGAAGTGGATGAATTATTCTTTAGGAGCACAAAAAAAAAGTCGTTAGTATTGTTATTTTTTACATATTATTTGTCTATAATACATTTGAAGTAATCATCAATTCTCTAACTTAGACCTAAAAAAGCGTGAAATAACAAAACAGACTATTTAACGAATAACTCTCCGCAGTGTTCACTTGCGCGGGCCTCGGGTCGCAGAGCGAGGACAACTCTCAGATCCTGGTCATGAACAACTACTTCGGCATCGGCATCGACGCCGACCTCTGCCTGGACTTCCACAACGCGAGAGAGGAGAACCCCAACAAGTTTAACAGCAGGTACGTTACGGAATCCAATATACTAATATGGCGACGTCTTCGGCGAAGTTTAGAAGTAAATTAATTAGCAAACACTTGAAAACATTTATTATAACATTTTTGTAGCTTTCTGCAGCGTCTTTTGAGCATATTCCACCTATCTTATTAACATATTTTATTAACTTTACAAGTGTTTAATAATATTTAAATTATATCAAACAATTATTTTCATAAACGGTTTGCTAATCTTTCTATGGGCTGAACAAAACTTTATTCTAAAGCGAACACTATCAATGTACCAAATTTGGAATCGTGCTTATTATAATTGTTAGAGACTTCGGCTTCGACATCGGCCTGATGACCGGCCAGTCATTTTTTTACGGCTTACATCCTCTTCATCCTTCTCAATCCTATCCTGTAGTAGCATACAATGGTATATTTCCTTGACCCATAAGTCGTATTGGCGACAGGTTGCGCAACAAGGGAGTGTACGTGAAGATGGGTCTTCGCAAGATGGTGGGTCGCAAGATGTGCAAGGACCTGCACAAGGCGGTCAAGCTCGAAGTGGACGGCAAGCCCGTGGACCTGCCCGCTGTTGAGGGCATCATCATTCTCAACATTCTTAGGTAAGTACAACCAGTACTTACGGCCAAATACGCAAATCAAATTTAAGCACGCCTCCAGTCTAGTAATTTTGACAGATTTGAACTGTCAAATCAAACCGTTTGGAGTTGTGCTTAAATTTCATTCCGTTTCAGTATTCCGGTATTAATATAGCAGGGGTGTTCGCAAGAGCCCGTACCTCAGTCACAAAGCGGGACAGTGGAACACCGACCGACAGAACCTTCTTTTTCCCCTGCGTTTGTAGGTATACCTTCCCCAGGGGAAAATGGTTCGCTACATAAGTCTAAATACGCAACCGCTTATCAAATTTAATCGTCTCTCCAATAAATTTAATTCGACGATTTTTATTGCAATCAGGTTGCTATAAGTATACAAATCATACATATAAGTATACAAATCAGTTAATAAAGTTTTTAGTTAGTGGATTCAGGTGTTGAGCTCTTGGGCTTTTATAAGATATTTAAAATCAAATATTCCGCTTTGAAGATATTACCTTCTCAGAACGGACTCATATTAAACATTATAATATATGCGTAATTGGTATATCAAAAATTAAGCTAACGAAGTTATCTATAGCTTCAAATGGAACTATAAAAAATCTAATCATTTAGAAAAAGATGGTATAGTACACTAATTACGAGTTGGTAACTGGTTATTCCAGCTGGGGTTCCGGCGCGAACCCGTGGGGTCCGGAGAAGGACGACCAGTTCAGCAAGCCCAACCACTGGGACGGCATGCTGGAGGTGGTGGGCGTCACCGGCGTCGTGCACCTCGGACAGATACAGTCGGGCCTGCGTGGCGCCATGCGCATCGCTCAGGTAACTATCTCACACGGTAACTGGTATCCGATATCCGGTAACTGGTATCCGATATCCGAAACCAGTATTCGATATCGGATAACTAATACTCGGTACCCGTAACTTATATCCGATTCTAGTCCCTGCTATATTGGTATCCGGTAACGGTAACCGGTATCCGGTATCCGTAACTGGTATTTGAAATCCGGTATCCATAACGGTCAAATGGTGCGCTATACGTACTATACCGTACCGGTACCCGAAACTGGTGTGTGTATTTAGTATACATTTAATTTATATTCTTCTCCTAAATTATATATCTAATATAACAGTCGGACTGGGTCATCATTTCTCCAGTTAAAAGCTATGAATGTGATCAAGGTTTATAATAATATTTTAATAACGATTCCTCAGGGTGGCCATATAAAGATAAATCTGAAGAGCGAGATCCCGGTGCAGGTGGACGGAGAGCCGTGGGTGGCGGCGCCCAGCGAGGTCGTCGTGCT
>JADANM010005714.1:1770380-1781382 GCA_026213755.1 Eurema hecabe
AAGTATCTACCATTTACTTGTATCAATTGTTATTTGTTATCAAAATTTAATTATAAGTTTAAGTTAAGTTTAAAATTAAGAATTTGCCTACGACTAGCCTGGCGCCTTAGCTGGATCTGCCCTTGTAAAGAGGTTATTGTTTGTGTGGGTGCGTGTGTGTGTTATAAAAATGAATCACCTTTCGGTGAATACTTGAATGACCATAGCCAATAAATTTTTATTGCTAAGTCATTCAAAAAAAACTTACACAATATTTCCTTCATTTTATTTAACTAATTTTGGCGACAAAAAAACTATATCTACGTAAAATTATTGTCTGTTTTATAATTAAAAACTTAGAATTGAACCTGATAGTGAGCGTCATGCGTGTCTTTTACATGTATACTATTACTAGCTGTTGCCCGCGACTCTGTCATCGTGGACTTTCATATAAACTTTGATCCCCCTCTTAATCCTATTTTCCAGTTTAAGAGAGTAGCCTATGTCGTTCGTATTCTCTAGACTATTTTTGCACCAAATTTCGTTCTAATCAGTTCAGTTGTTCTAGCGTAATGGTGAGACAGACAGACAGACAGAGTTACTTTCGCATTTATAATTAATATTATCCAAATCCATACTTCCGTACTAATGTACGGTAATGAGATCTAAGAAACATTTGCGTGTGCGTGTGCGTGCGTGCGTGCGTGTGTGCGTGTGTGTGCTTGTGGCCGACCTGAGACAGAGCGAGCGCCAGATGTCGTGCTGTCGCGCCGCCACGTAGAGGCCGCGGCAGGCGCGCGCCGCCCGCTCCAGCGCGGCCGCGTCGTGCTCGGCGCCCACCACCCAGCGCAGCACCAGCTGCACCACCTCCGCCGGCAGCCACGAGATGTGCCCGCCCTGCGCACGCGCATCACAATTATAAATCACTATCCTACTTATATATTCATAAATGTGAAAGTGTGAGAATGTATGTATAGATATATGTTTGATATTCCTTAATGCAAAAACGACTGGACCTATTTAGTTGAAACTTGGTATGTAGATAGGTGATAACCTGTTTTAACACATAGGATGCTTTATATCCCGGTATCGCCCCGGAACCGGAAGCATACACATACCTTAGCAGGGTACTGCTGCTGACACAGATACCCCTTCTTAGCCACAATCCTCTGTAGGCGAGCCAGCAGATCCTCACCTTCAACAGCATCCTCATCATCACTGTCATCTTTGTCGTTGTCGTTGCATATCTTTTCTGTTTCCGATTCTTCTGCAAACATATTTATTAATATATGAATGTTACATTGACTTGAGAAAATGATAAGAGTACCTTTAAAATATATAATTTTGAAATAATTATTTTTTTTTTAATAATTAATTTTTAACCAAGGGTACAATTATTTATTGTTTTTATCTCTTAGACAAATAATCCTGATAAGACAATAATAAAATCACTTAGTCATTTCTCTATCTATCCGTCAGTATGTGTGTCAAGTGCATTATTACGGCAATGACTCTAACATACCCTCTGGTATTTCCGCTTGTATTTCAGACCCTTCATAGAGTCGGCTCTCCACATCGGGAAGTATCTGAATAGCTCTCTTGTAATGCTGTATCGCTTCGTACAACTTGCCTCCACGTTCCATCTCCACACCCTGAAGGAATAGGACCTTAGCCTGGAATGTTAGAAATTTGATCGATTTTAATCAGTCTATTTTGTTCAACACGCATAAACCGTGCTTTGACGTGGAGTTACAGATACCAGCCCCGTCTACCACGCCATACGATACTAATCAGTCTATTTATATATTTATGACTAGCTGGCCCCACGCTGCACCTAACCTACCAGTAATCTTATACCCTAAATCTGTTCTCTGCTTTAGAACCATCTTTACTTTAAGGAAATTTTAAATTAATTATTAGCAAAATTGTTTTTGTTGTTATCCAGTAACACTACACATAAGTACACATTTGCCGATTTATTTTTATATTATAGATAAAAATGAATCATCAAATATATTGCTAAGTCATTCACAACAAAAAAGCCGTTTTTTGTTAAACAATAAAATACATTCTCACAAACTTGCACATTTAAAATATTAGAAGACAGTATAATAGAAGGATCTTATTACTAGTACTGGCTAAGATTAGTATAAACATATAGAATGCATAAATACAAAATTATTGCTGGCAGCTAAACTTATCGGAGTTTTGGCGGGAATCGTGCGGCGTCTATATGTAATCTCGATTGAATATTCCTTTTTTGGTGCATAAAGTGATTAAATGTATGATTGTGATAGTGTATCATGCAGTAAACTAGCTAAAAAGTGTCCAAGAAATGAAGGATTTATTTGAGAGCGCATAGTAGCGCCGTTCCGATTGCTCCAAGATTCATCGAGGTTCTTCGTAAAGTTCACTATCACTTTACGAAGGGCAGAACAAAACGACTGACTGACTCGACTAAAGACAACTTGATGACGATTTTACTTGACTCATATCGACTTTTGGCAAAAAGATAGACGCTAATGCCATAATATAAGAAAGAAGAAGAAGAAAGAAGCTAAACTTATCATTTAATTTAATACTGAAACACCATTATAAATACAATACCTTATGTTATGTAATTATAATCTGTACTGTCTTATTAAGTATATTATCATTTCAATATATGCATAGTGTGGTCTACAATAAATTGTTCTTTCTCTCTTTTACTAATATCCATTATGTAAATGAATGGGTGCACCTCCAAGGTAGATATTTACTTTAAAATTCTTATATAACTCAATTTTTCTACTAACCTTCCAACAATACACAACATCAGGTGTAAGGTGTTCAAAATTTGAATTAATGGACAATTATTTTAGATAGTAAAATAGATCAGTACTTTTTTCTAACTTCTGGTAGCATTAGCAGTTAGCTAATATCTAAGAGTGACTTAAAAATGTACTTTTAAGTACCACTTGACACACAGACAATAATCTTAGTGAAAAAAACTTTAAAAATCAATCTTATATTCCTAATAAGCTACCTTTTCTTCATCAGTTTGCACAGTATCCTCGACAGGCACTGAGAGCTGTTTCTCTCTCTGTGGTGACGGAGTACTCTCCAACTCTCTCTGCCATTGCTGACGGAACATCGACAACTCATCTACACATCCTTTACCCTGAAATTTTATTGAGACAAAGTTATTTTTAGTTATAGTATATGTAAAAAGTGGTACACTTACAAAATAATTATTTAAAAGGAATACTTTTTCTTATTATTATTATATATTTAAGAATAAATGCCTAAGAAAGTAAGACAGTTGACAAATGTAAATTGGTTACAATTATTCTGCCATAATCTCGGTTAGTAATGCTTTCTTACCTGAGATTTATCGTCGATTTTTATGTCACTCAAAGTTTGGTTCACTTCAAACAGATCAGTAGAAAAAGAAGAGGAAGAATCGTCCTGATCCTCTCCCTCGCAGTCACTGGAACCTCCTGCGCCTCCAGAGCCTGATGCAGATGCCTTAAACAAATATCAACTGTTTAATAAACATTTCATTTTTAATATCCTTAAAGTCATAAACAGACAACACTACCATTTTCAAATCCTTTTTCCCCCTTTCTAAAAATGTAGTTTTTTACAATCAATTATTTAACATCACAATAGAGTATTAATCAAACGCATTGAATAAATGCGAAACTGATTAAAGTTAAAAGTATCTATCACTGATTAAACATTTTTATTGCAATTTTATTTTAAATGTCGTGTTGAGTTGATTTATTTTGACATTTGGAATTTGGACATATTATGTTATTAGACTTGAATCGTTCAAAAACAAATTGGTAAACATTCCTAGTTTTTGAATTAAAGCATTATGCGTAATAACGTTGAATGTTGTAACTACATCTTTCTTCATTCATATATCGAGAACTTTCAAAAGTACTGAGTATGTAGTTCTTTGGCTGAATGCATGTAATTGTATTGCATCGCCAGTAAATTAATTATTTTATTTAATACTAGCAGACTCGTGCCCACTTCGTTGGCCATAATGTTATTTATCCTTTTCGACCTAGCCTTACCATGACAAGGGATAATCCCCATAAAAAGAAGTATAGATGACCTTGATCGCAATGTCGTACTAGGCTTTCTATTTTAAAAACTTAGGGGAGTCAATTAAAAAAAAAAACTAACGACAAGTGACAACGAATTACCAATTCGGATTTCCGAACGCTGGTTCTAAGTTCTGACATAAGTCATTTTGCCAACAAGTGCTGAGGACAGGCAAACATTTTAAAGTAAAATAAATTAATTTTCTCTATAATTACACAACTGTTAAAGCCATGAGAATAAGATTTTAATAATTGCTAAGATTATTTAGTGCCAATCAAGAATCTCCTAAATACATACCATAGTTATCTGCCATTTTTTGTATTCCACAAAATGGTAAATCGCAATCCTAAATCAGTCAATATCAAAAATTTTAGTCATACAAATTTAGAATTTATTTATTTCGGTAGGACTGTATTGTTGTACCGTTAATAATGATAATTATAATTGTTTACAGATGCAATTTATGCTTTTGTTCAGCCGCCAAGGCAAGCTACGTCTTCAGAAATGGTACGTAGCCCACCCTGATAAGCTAAAGAAGAAGATAACTAGAGAACTGATTACCACAGTGCTAGCTCGGAAGCCAAAGATGTGTTCCTTCCTGGAATGGAAGGATGTTAAGGTTGTTTATAAAAGGTATGTTTGAATGAAATGAATGAATATGAAATTTTTTTTTTTATTAAAAAAAATTTATCTTTGTTGTTTATTTTTCATTTATCAGTTTGGCATTGTATTAATATTCTTTGTTAGCTTTGCACAAGTAAATTTGCTAAAAACTAGTAACAAAAATAGCTTCATAATATATTTAATACTATTGAAGGTTATTAAGTTTTAAATAATAAATAAACTTTTTTATATATTTGTAGATATGCATCATTATATTTCTGCTGTGCGATGGAACAAGAAGATAATGAGCTATTGACTTTAGAGCTCATTCACAGATACGTGGAACTGCTTGACAAGTACTTTGGGAGTGTAAGTATTATGAATATCCTGTGTGTTTACTTGTGGTTTTAGTCATATGTCATATATACTTATGCTATGATCTGTGAATAGTTACGCTTCATACCATAAATGCATTTAAGCAGGGTGAAATTGAGAAAAGTTCTCCTTTTTTGAAGACAATAAAAAAAAACAATGAATTGTTTCCTGAATAAAATTTGTATCAATCAATAGTTGGCATTTCCTTCAGTGTGTGTTAATTTATTTGTAATCTGTACTAGTCAATTCCAGTCCATCTGCACTATTATTACGGCAAAACGACACATACAATATAATATTGTTGAAAGATACTTGATACATTCTTTTAATAACATTATACATTTCATTTTTTCAAACATTTTAAAATGTCTAATTTTTTTAATTACTTTAACATAAAAAATTTCAGGTATGTGAATTGGACATAATCTTCAACTTCGAGAAGGCGTACTTCATACTCGACGAGCTGGTACTTGGTGGTGAATTGCAAGAAACCAGCAAGAAAAATGTTCTGAAGGCAATAGCAGCACAGGATCTACTGCAAGAGGTCAGTAGTCAAGATAACGAACTTGTATAAAATTATTTTAGGCTGCTATACATCTCAAATGTCTCTTATATTGTAAACTTTATATAATTTACTCTATACTGACTATTAATCGCCAATATATTCACCAGTCTATCAATAGTTAATATATCAAAAGTATATCCAAACATTGTAAGAATGGTTTGATAACTTATTTACATATTATTTCTGCCCTTAATAGGTACGGCAGTTTCATATTAATATGATTACTATGTATTAAAATTTTTTTTGTATTTTCGAGGAATATAATTTAGGATACCAACCTTTTTGATTTTGTAAGTCTTTATATTTATAAAGTTATTAAGGAAATTTACTAAAATGCATAATATAAATAAAATAGAACATAGAACAATTAGTAAAAAAATAATACGGAGTCATAATAGATTAAAGTGTTTTAGCCTAGTACCTTCGACCATATCTAGTCAGTACATATCTGTAACTTTACTTAGTTTTTGTAGAAAAATTGATATTTAAAAATGTGGACCATGGTGATTGCGAGTGGCTTGAGTAGTGCCTTTTAGACGTTTAATTATTGTAGGAGCACTGCCTATTAGGTGTAAAACATCACTGTTAAATTAATTAAAAAGTTTCAAAATTATACATTAATGCTGAAGGTTATTGAGAAATTCCAAACAGAATAAAGAATTGGAGTTATTGTTTAAATATAATTTGTCATATTAATGAATAAAAATGCAAAAGCTCTTTTTATAACCTGTCTAGACATCACAAATGCACTTAAATATTATAGATTCTTTTTGCAAACAAAGTTATACCAAAAAACAAACCTAGTCTTTAGATGAGAGGGAATTTATGGTCTTCTCTGCACTGCACTCTGCTAATATTATCCCATTTTCTGTGGTGTATGCATGCTCTGGTGGTGGCCAGGATTTAATCGACGGACTTTGGCACTAATACTCCTCTTCTACAAACGGTATAAACGCTTTTTTATTTAGCCCTGCCGAGTCAATGTCCAGCAGCTTTGAAAGAACTGAATAGAAGTAGTACCAATATATTTATAATCATATAAAATACCCCACAATAGGTTTTCAATCGATGTTTAGAAAGAGACATCTGCTTATTTCGACTTCATATAGATTAATCTCTCACCGACACTTTTCATTTTTCTCGTAATTTATACAATGATAATGCTCTATACAATATGTTGTATAAGTATGATGATCTCTCAAATATTTGATGCCGGGTTTGGTACTTTACTTCTAGTCATTTTAAAACTAAGCAAAGTTAGAAAACATGCTTAGTTTATGACATCAATATCATCATTCAACAGATACCATCAAAAAAGCGTTTATATATCGGCTTCCGCTTTATTTGCATGCAAACAGGCTTTTGATACAAAATTGGCTTATGCTCAAAACTTCCATTATTTAATATGTTTCATAAAATTTACAAAATGATTGCTTTGCATGCGTTAAGTCCTTATATTATCAAATATTCTATTAACTTGCTTCATTTATGAGTATAAAAACACATTGCACCAATTAAGAATATTAGTAGTTATTATCAAAATAAAAAAAAACATGTTAGCAATGCATTAGGAATACTTTGAATCACATCAATTATATAAGTACATAGTTACATATTACATTAGACATTCATAATGTTCTATAGTGAATATCATGTAACATATTTACCTTTAAGCACACTAATTTTTTCTTCTGCCAACATTTAGTAAATAGTATATTAATTTAAACCCATTCAGGTCTTATCGAGCTTATATTATAACTATTACATTGTAATGTATATCAAAGAGCTTTTGGTCTGGAGATATGTGTGTATTTATATGGAATTATAGTATTGTATCGAAATCATTTGTCAAGTTGTTAGTGTATGGCCAAGCTTGGTATATTGTGTAGCTTCGATTTATCGCAATGTATTTTGGGCATTGCTGTACCTTTGGTTTTATAATTTTAATAACAAATAATCATTTAGAACTTTCATATTAACTTTCCGAGTTTATTAACAAATTTTGAATTAACTTGCTTTTGAATCATGCATGACTCTTTACGGTAAAGCAATGGCCCTGTTTAATGGTGAATGTTGTTGCATTGTAATGGGTTGTCTTAAATATATGGTTGAGAACTAAAATCTGTTTTTTTTGCATGTCCCTAACCTAACCTTTGACTAAGCATGAGCTTCTGAAGAGTGGTCATTTATCTGTTTCATATGGTCGTATTTAATTTTACTTAAAGCTCAAGGTAAATTGCTTGATGGCATTGCAACTAACCCATTTTGGTGAAGGACGCGCATATAGCATTTTTATTAATATGTAATAGTAAAGGTATTTTTTTTTCAAAATCACGAAGGTTAGTAGTTAGTAATTAGTATTGCCCTTTAAAAAATCATAAAATAAATGTGTGGGATTAAAATCATTTTTTAGCAAACATTAAAATAATTAAAAATATTGTTTGAGGACTAATTTGACTGGTCGTTTTTGGTTTGAGCAGTTTCTTAAGAAAGGAACCATTTATTTGAGCTACTTGTCATATAGAACTAATAAAATTTTAGCTACTTATAGTTTAGGCTAACCCGAAATTATTAAAATTGAACCGATTATTATAAATGGGTGTATAAATAGGACGAGACAGTGGACGATGCTCTTCGCGAAGTGGGACTTCTCTGAGGTCCAACCTCTGCGCTGACAATCGGCTAGAGTGAATCTTCTACATTGTTTATGGACTCTAAAGTTAAATGTGAATCACTTTCTGTGGTTGTGCTTGATAGGTACAAAAATGTGACTGTATTGTAAGTATGTACGCGAATCGCCAAGTCGATAATTCTTAACAGTTTTGATAATATTGCCTTTGAAGTTATTACCTATGCATTCCATTTTTAAAATAAAGCCAATATAGTTTATAAATAATCTGTGAAAGTTACATCACATTAAGTATTATTGAAGTATAAATTTGAAATTATAAGCCAAAGCCGACCATTAGTAACGTATGTAGAATAAAATGGATTATTAGTTTTATTTTTATTTTCTCTCTGTATTAAGAATTTATTTTATTAGAATTAATGATAACAAATCCAAAGTATTGGTGTTATTGCAACGAATTTTTATTTTTTGTTAACTTTTTTCTGAGTTTATTACTATTTATGTTTTTGGTTGATTAGGGTACATAAGTCTATGTACCAATGTTTTTTTTTAGGTTTTAAGAAGTGTGCCGAAAATAATATGTTTTTATATAAATACTTATCCAACGAGAAATAGACATTAATTTGTATTAACTAATATAACTTATAAGCTATTTGTAAATTCCTATACTTTTTTACAAATAATTGCATTCTATTTTGAGTAATAAAATATTTAATATTGACTGGATTTTGACTCTTAACATACAATTTCAACCTTTAAAAATGCCTAATTTTGGGCTGAAAAGCTATAATTTTAACTTCAATTGCTCACAAGTCTGTCTCAGTAAAACATTAGGCAAGTTGAGCATTAGAAAAATCCTAGAATAGTGCCCGGAAATCGGAATTATAAAAAGAAACCATAGGCAAAATGTATGGCTTTAAGCTTGTCAGTGTCATTTTATTTAATTCATTATGGCAACATTAAATTTAGAAATGTTCGTTTGCGATTTAAAAATCCAAAATTTTAAGTTGTTATTTGGTGCCGAAAAGCGATGGGTCGGTTTAACTCGGCCACGAGCGACACTGGCTCAGTGATGACCCTTGTTGCAGGAGGAGACCCCGCAGGGCTTCTTCGAGGACCACGGGCTCGGGTAAACGGCGGCGGCAGCTACGCGACGCGCACTTTTAGGTTATGATTATTAGGTATAATATTATAAATAGTATTAACGTATGTTCACATGGAATTGTACTATTTCTTTTCGTATGTTAAAATATTTGATGCAAAAATGAACTGTTTAATGCGGTAACCTGTCAACAAAAGTGATAATATGATTAATACTTTATTCCATTTTAAATATCTGTAATAATTCTTTATTCTAGTAACTTCAAAAGTATTTTCTCTATGCCACAATTTCCTTAAAATATAGAATTAAATGAATCGGTTGTCACCTGGGTGAAAAATGTCCCTTAAGAAAAAAGTTAGCGCCGTGTGAACTTACATAATTACGCAGTGATTAAGAAATTGTCATAGATTATATCATTTTTTTCCTCCTTAACAGTAATTAGAATTTATTATCTATTAAATAATTTTATCTACCTACTGTATTACTTTTTTCAAATATGTATAACAGGACATTCCCTTTAAAGACAATTTCCGAGACATTTTAAAATAGTTATTGTATGTTATATATTATAGTTATTTATACAAAGATGATCTTCTAAACATTGCATTCATGTACTTAATATGAAATATCTTTTTTCGATGTAGAATATTTTACAAATCACATCTGTATTAATATTGTTGTTAAACATTAATTGTTGGAATAATGTTACTATATTAGCAATGTGTGTTATAACTATTTTTAGAGCATTAATTTTAAATTGATTTTAATTTTCTTCGGTGGCAACTATTTACTTTTTGTTATGACAGCATTCCTATTCCTAATAGCGATGATAATAATATGCTAATTTCCAATTATGAATGATGTAAATTCCAATGTCTAAGTTAAGTTTATCTTTTAAACAATGTATCAAAGCGAAAGTATTAATAAATACTTATTTTAGAATATTTGTTTAATTTACAACACCTTTTAATTTTATTGAGCTATTATTAATTATGCAAAAAAATACCATACTAAGAGTTTTGTTAAAGCATTTAAACTTTTTAAAATCAGCGTTTGCAGCTATATATTTGTTGATATTGATAATTTTATATATGTTTTAATAACTTCCTCACTAATATCACACAACAATTTTAGGCCAGTTGTAACTCTTATATAACCCACTCTTTTATAGTACATATTTTCAATTTGGCTGAAGTTTAAAGCGGGTGTAACACAATAATTTATAGCCTGGTTAAATTACCCCAGCAATGGAAAAAATGCAAGTATATTTTATAGCCTATAAGTAATAATATTATTAAGAGGTCGAAACTGGCCATAATTAATAAGAATATTATTAAGAGGTCAAAACTGGAGGCAACAAAACATGTCATAATTTCAATAAAACCATCTCATAATAATATGAAAGCTTATATTTAAAATCACATCTCCAAAGGCATACAAAAGACTGATCAGTCTTACAATATATCATAAGAATACATTTCCATTATAATAAAAAACCAGAACAATGTAGATAAATACAATATCTTCACTGTGGTTACACTTAAATAGTTAAAATATAAAATTTAAAAATTAAAACAATATAAAAATAGAAAAAAATTATTCATCTCCCTCAGATTTAGCTTCAGGGGATGATTTCACGATTTCTGCGGTGGGG
>JADANM010005714.1:1781482-1808382 GCA_026213755.1 Eurema hecabe
AGGTGTTTCGTTTTTGGTGGGGGGGGATATTTTTGGTTGGTTCCGCTGTTTTCTGTTGTTGTTGGTTGTCGATTGCTTGTTCTTTGTATTGTTGTTCACTGGTTACTTTAGCGAGGTGTAAGGCTGCTAGCAAAGCAGTGATGTAGCGACGAACATCTAGTTCTATGCCTGTGAATGGAAAAAAGGTAGTTATAAATGTAAGTACTCATAAAATATTAACATAAAAGTTAATGTATTTTTTTTGTACGGTATATGTGGTGGTGTAATTTTTGTATGTTTTGTAGGTGTTTTTTTTATCGGGCAATAAACGATTTTTTATATTTTTTTTTACTCTATATTAGTGTAGATCGAATATCGATAGTATGCATAAGAATGCTTTAAACGGAATGACTACTACAGAACAAAACAAAGGCAACAAACACTTAATACAATTTCTGTCAACTTTTGCCTATTTTCAAAGCTGAGAAAGCTGCGGGATTAGAAATATTCTCTAAGTAAATATTTGTAAAAATTTATTTAGTTACAACTCTTGTTTGTCTGTACAGAGTTTTTTCAGGTTCGAATTCTCGAAAAGCAAGATAATGATTAAATAACGTTTTTCTTGCGATTTTTATGAGGCAGTGATTGAACAAGAGAAAAGTTTAGGTCTATTATAACATGCATAAATGCTGGCAAAACCACAAGACGGCTGGCTCGTTGATTCTATGTGAAACATACCATTTCCTCTAAGTGCAGCGACACGTGCAGCTAAGTTGGCCCAGACTCTGCGAGCGGCGGCCGC
This sequence comes from Eurema hecabe, assembly GCA_026213755.1. Lineage (NCBI taxonomy): Eukaryota > Metazoa > Arthropoda > Insecta > Lepidoptera > Pieridae > Terias > Terias hecabe. The sequence continues at coordinate 1,782,264 of JADANM010005714.1, forward strand.
GCCCAGTCGCCCCACCGTCTGCACCGTGTGGAGAGTGGGGTCACTCTCGAGTGTTGCCACCTCCATGCTCACTGCGGATATGTTTATGGCAATTAGGACAATACTAAGAGTTATTAATCATAGTATGGGGAAAGTAATTTATGTTAAAACCCAGCATTTAATTGGCAGTTGAAAACATGTTGTTGAAAAGTAATGATTTGTTTTTTTTTTGTTATAGTCGCAAAGCTAAGTGTATCCCGGCTGGGATTTCGACCTTATAAATATGGACAAAAAAAAATATTTTGAGACAAAGGAAAATAGAAAATAGATGCACCATTTACAGAACATAACTGCTATTAAAATAGTAGTTCGTATTAGTTCTCGTTCCCGAGGCAATTCCGGGGTATAAAGTATACTAGTCAATCTGGGGTCTAAACTACCTGCGAGCCGCCAGCCAAATTCATCCAGTAGTTTTTGCATGAAAAAGTCACAAACATCCAAACAGACAAACTTTCACATTTATGTATAAGAATAGGTCGCGTCACGAATGTTTAGCGCGGACGAGAATAGCTGCGCATCGGTAGAATCGCGCTCGTAATTGACGTATTGGTGCGAGAAAGACAAAACACGACTGGGACAACCAATCAACGCTCGCGCACCCGACGATCACCCGCCCCGCGCGCCGCGCCGTTACCTCGATACCTTATTTTTGACTTCTGCGCAGGTTTCGTTCAGCGCTAAAGATTCGTGACGCGACCTATATTAATACCTATTAGTAAGTAAAATATTAAATACTACTATAATAACTGCTTCGAATGTTATCTTACCTGGAGCTTCATCCTGTGTTGGTGGCAAGTAGTGATCTAGGAGATTCATGGCGTACATAGCGCCAGTGTCCACACTTTGGACTGCTTTCTGGCCATATGCGGTAGAGAGAAGAGCATTCGCCTTCACCCAAGTGAGCTCTTTGAGAGACTTCACTTTCTGTTCCGCAGCTACCCTCGCCCCTAACACCTGGGTTGATACATTATTCACCTTTAAATGAGTATTTTCTTATGTTAGTAGGTGCAGGGGTTAGTGCTTGGGTAAGGATAGGCATGATTAGTGCACGGTAAAATATGATACATTTTTATTTAAGTAGCCCATGTTGTGGTAACACTTGAATTGTTCCACCAGCTCGGAGAGCAGTCTATACAGTGATATGTTAACAGTGTGTGTGACAGAATAAATATAAATAGAAACTTTAAATGGAAGGGATATTACAATAGATAGTCACCATAAAATTTAATTTTAATTACATTATTTCTATTTCATTTTGAAACATCGGTTTTGCTTTCAAGTTCGTATTTCTTATAAATAGTATTTGAATATAATATTAACCAATCTCAGTTTTATATAGTTCAATATTAGATTTAGGTAGATAACATTTAATTACAAGCTAACTTCGTGTAGGTCTGCAGATTCAAGCTTTGATCGAATTGTAACTCATACTCTATTGGTATTGTTATTTTTGGTAAACCAAAAATGTTATGGAAAAATTATTGTGAAATATAAATAAATTATTATTATTATTAAAGCATTATTATTATACCTACAATAAATAAATCTATAGTCATGCGTAAGAATTATCTAGAAGACGATTTACATCGTATCAATTAAAAAACGCATAGCAACGGAAACTGAAGGGCCAGTATAATCTCGAAGGTTCCACGGATCCGGTTCAATGTGCGGGTAGCACGCTATCTTATCGGTTTCGACTGAAAAATTACGATAAAAATGCATCCTATCAAGTGTTATCACGACCTTACAAAACAATTCTATGGTTTTTTCCGTAACAAAATTAGTTAATATTTATGCATATTTTAAATTACAAGGCTAATGTAAAAATATGAGGGTATTTTCATAATTTTAAGTGTTAATCAGGGTTGATTTCAAATTTCTTACTGATGTCAACAACGTAATACTTTGTTTTGTTAGTTCTTGATGGCACTTCATTTTATGTTTATAAAACAACACTCCTCTTGTTCCACACGATTAAATCATAATTTCAAGTTAAAATTACGGTAATGTTGGTTGTTATCGATTTCGAAACATCATCGTCATAATTGAACTATAATAACATTAGTAGTGTTTGTTTCTTAAATATAATACATATTAGAAACGCGAATCTACCCCTCAATTTACTATCTATCCATTCGTCCTTGTCTGTAATGCATTAAAGTTGTTATGAAATTATTTTCAATCAGATATAGTATAGCGAAAAGACCTATTACTCAATTCGCAAAACTAAGCAGAAAGAGCTTGTGTTTTATACATACTTAGATTTCATTATAATGACGTAAGTATTATTATCGAATTTTATACCTTTTGTCTTAGATAAGCATTCAGGCTGTGTATTTTTCACATACACATACGAAAATCTTGGAAGATAACAATATTAATTCCAATTGTAATTTAGATAATCGCCAATATACATTCTACGTTAAATATAGTTTTTTATTATTGTTTTATAATTAAATTTCGGTTCCCTGTGATTAAATATCTTATGTGATAATCAAGGGTATCATCTACATACAATTCTTTACGTTAAAAAAAAGAAAGAAAAACAGAATTTCAAAACATTCGGTCGCAAAAACGATTTTTTTGCGTGAAAGAATAATAAACATACGTTCTCACAATCTTTTAAATTTATAATACCTATTAGTAGGGTTGTGAAAAGTCCTCATCAATGTTTTTGATCCTATTTTATACGCCCATTTAATATCCTATTTTATTAAACAGGATAGCCGCCTTCATGACCATAGGGTATTCCCTATGGTCATGAATGCGGCCGAAAGTGAATTTGTTTTATACCTACTAGTTAGTATGTACTATGTAGATACGATTTAACGTCTACTATTGCACAACAATATTATAATTTTTATCGTGCCATTATCAACCTTTGGACCGGATAATCTAATTTGAAAACGTAATTTAGTTCGCAATGCTATGCATTTAGATTTCAGTGCGATTAAATGATTGTTTTCGTAAACAAAATCGTGGCTATTGGAATATTTCTTTTATGCATTATAGTGGTATTTCGTAAGGTTGATGAATTTTAAACCAACATGTATTGTTTTAGAAGTCTTGCTTATGAATACTTATTAAGTTATAGTTTGTAATTTACCAATTGGACACTACTATCCTATTATTATACTATTATAAAGGCGAAAGTTTGTAAGTATGGATGTATGGATGTATGGATGTTTGTTACTCTTTCACGTAAAAACTACTGAATGGATTTGAATGAAACTTTAACACAATATAGCTTATACATCAGAATAACACATAGGCTACAATTTTTGAGGATTATAAGGGAGGGACACAGTTTATATGAAAGTCCACGCAAACGGAGTCGCGGGCAATAGCTAGTTATAGGATAATTATGTATTTTTTACATTAATTTTACAAAAGTTAAAAGTTCTCTGTGAGTAGATATGGTCTATAACGATGTTAGGTTTAAAGTGTCTGATTGTCAGATCAATGGAAAACATCCTACATTTCATACATATTTTTGAACGAAGATAGAAGACAAACTACTCAATTTAGAAACTGTAGATTTTACTTCGCAGATTAAAATTAAATTGCAAATCGATAGAACAGCAAGGACTTGCCCTATCTATAGTATTATATTTCGTTTCACTGTATGATAGTCTAAGCAAATAGTTTTAAACCGTTGTTTTCACATTATTAGTATAGATTAATACATTATATTCTCGACGAACAGTATTACAAAACATGTCCAATGGATTTATGTAAAAAAAGGTTATCATTGTTCTAACTTCTAAGCATTCCGAAGATAATTAAAACACTATCTATGCAGGTCATTGAGAAATACAATATTTTTATTTCGCTGATAACTTGTTAATAAGGGTTATGTATTTGGAAAACTAGAGATTTTAAAATATAATCAGTACCTAGTGTTAAACAAAGTCCACTTTGTATGCATCCTAAATCTTATGTGTCGTTTTAGCAAAACCAATATCATATGAAACTATAGGCTAACATTTCCTCAGAAACTGGAGGTTTCTGGTGTGGTGTTTTAATTAAGTTTAAATTAATTAATTAACATAAAATAAGTGAAGACAAACCTTATTCAGTTGTGGTGCGATTCTCGACAAGACAGCTTGTTTTGTTGTTTCAACGATGACTTTAGGTTCCTCGGACACAATGGGAACACGTTTTTCAAGCTGGTCAATTGCTGCTGCTATTCTAGCATCACCGGCAGCTATTGGAGCAGCAACAAACGGGGCAGCTGTAGTCGCTGCTAAGGTAACGCTGGCTTCAGCAGTAGATAGTGCCCATTCAAGCAGAGAATGTGCGCCTAGAACAAATATATAACAGGAATTTATTAAAAGAATATCGATTTCCCAATTAGATTTTAATACTAAGAATTCATTTGAATTTCAGTATTCATTGGGTATGCTATTGGTATTCTGCTATTTGCAAAGAAAACCAGAAAAGCATGGTCTTTAAGTATAAGCTGGTGTAACTATGGATTAGTTATACCCGTTATAACTTTCTTATTAGTTAATATAAATAAAATATAATGAAACGAAAATGATTCTTACCCTTAACTCTGCTATAAAGAGCTCCTACTTGACCTACAGCAGCTCCAACGGTAGGCAACGCCATAGCCTTCTGCACTGATTGGAATTGGGATAATGACGGAGTTCCTATTTCAGTAGCCATCTAAAAAGGTACGTTAAACTATAAATACTTAAAAATAATTAACGATCAAGCGAAAAAAGTAATACTTTTAACAAAATATAGTTACAATTTGTAACTTCCTGGATAATTGGGGGTAATCGTGAAAAACTACGTGAAACGTGTCGTACTCATGACGCAACTAATGCAATTTGCAAATGCCGAATGCATACACAGTCTACACCACAATGTATACAATTTAATAGGCCTAACTAGTTTCTAGACTTATTTAATTACCGGATAAAATGGTAAAGGTGTACATTCATTCGAAACCATCTGTAATGCTTACCTTTTAATATATTTGCAAGATTTAGAAGTAAAATTAACGATTTCTTAATTGTCCAACGAATATAATACTCTCAAAAATTCTATAATTAAAAATATCAAGTAATAAAATACAATATCACAATAGTAAACTTGCTTCGCCGGTGAACACAGTTGAACTGAATGGAAATTGAAAAGTGATCTGTAATTACATACGAAAATTGACGTTGAACGATGAACTGTGAGGAATATTCGAGACGCTATTGGTTGATTCGTTGAAGCACTTATAAAGATTGTATCACAATTTGTAACATAATTTTTATCGTGGAATGTATTTTTATAAAGATAGACGCTGATATAATTTAAAAAAATTGTCATGTACAATGTGTTCATAATACAATAAGAAATGTTTTTTAAAAAATATCAGTCTTTGAAAATTTCTTAGTTGTATCATTTTACCGATATTACAAAATAATTTTTCCTCGTCTCAATCATTTTATGGATAAAATGATATGCACTGAAGATTTCGCGACTTAGTATAAAGTTTTGAATCTATGTTTATATACATACAAAAACATATATCGCTATACGATATTCTACTATTTTAAATTATTTATTAGAATAGCTTTGACTGTAGTAGAAAACATTCCTTACATTAGAATAACAGTGTTTAATATTGAGTTAAATATACATATTAATATCTATGAGTATGACAGTGTTTACAACATTTTTTTTACCACTTTTCATTCTTAAATAAAGCGCCAAAAATCAAAATGTAAGAAATTAGTAGAGGATAGCTAATGGCCCAGGATTATTTTCTGCCGTTTTGTTAACGAACATTTTTTAATACCGATATAAATTTAATACCTATCTCATAGTAATTTATTAAACTGAAGCTTTTGTTTACTTATTTGAAAGCGTTTACTCCGTAGGTCTTATTGATTAAAATGAAATATTTTAAATTACTGTATGCCTAAGACTAACCAGTTCATCCTCATCTAATAGTTTTAATGAGTAATCAATATTGATTACTTATATAAAAAAAATATTATTTTTTATCATTTTTACACAGCTATGAGCTATCAAAACATGTGTACCCATTATTAAAGCGTAAGTTTTTCAGGACCTACCTACTGATAAATCAGTTTTATGTTATTTCTCGTCCCTTTTAACCCACACGGGAATTACGCGCGATTTTTTTAATGTTATGCCGCGGAAACCATGAGAAACAGCTAGTAGGCCATAAATATATTATTACTGTTGAGTGTTGAGTAAACAATTGAGTCACTTTTCCTGCGGTTTGGATGACGCAATTATGTGAAAAGGGCAAAGTACATAGAGAAACGGAAACACCGCCGTTCTCATGTGGACTTTGCCATAGCGTTATAAATTATAATATCAGCTGATTCAATTACAAGTCTACGATATTGCATCATTTTTTAATTTATTAGTGATTTGGCTTTTTAAGTAAGGATTAGACAAATTGTCGTCTGATTTTTATCACAAGGTTAAGTGGTATGAGATAAATAGCCGTATTAATATTACAATTTATGGCACGAGTTAATAGGAATCTATAAATAAACCATACATGAATGTTCCTATGTATTTAAATACATTTTTTTTTATTCCATGAAGTGGTGAGACATTGGTACTTATTCATACATTGTTCTTTATTCGCACTCGAAAATTCAAAACTTTATATAAAGTTCAAAAATTCACCGCCAACATTCTATTTGGAACAAGGCTAAACAATCGTAAGCAAACGTTGGCTAAGACCCCGCATTTGATTGGTCGATGGTGAATGAATGAACGATATTCCGTGACTGACATCACGCATACATAGCCTGTCCAAATTCCAGTATAGCAGTTTTGACATTGACGTATTGTAATTGTATTGGCTTAATGGCTTGGCCTTTGTTTGTTATTGTGTGGTCAAACATTTGCCATGGTTTGGTCAAATGAAAGTGTATTGGAGTTTTTGCACCTGTACAGATCTGAACCAATGATATGGGACCCCAATCACGTATCCCATAAGAATCGAAATGAAGTGGCCGAAGCCTGGCAACGTATCAAAAATAACATAAGCATAAATTGCAACGTCATAGATTTGAAGAAAAAAAAGGAGTCCTTGATGACAATGTTTCGCTTACAAATTAATAGAAAGAGGAGTTGTCCTGGATATCGTTCGACGTGGTTTGCGTATTCTCTAATGGAGAGTTTTCTTGGCGGGAAATATGAATGCGATAGTACTAATACAGAAGAAACTGAGGTAAAATTGAACACGTGTAAAAGTTATTTCGCCTACGTTTTAGCCAAATTTTAACTGAATCATATTATAATATGTATAAGTAGTATTTGCCGTGACAGAATAACAAGTATCGATCTATCCTTGTAAGTTTTCGCGTATATAAAAGTACTTGCACATGTCCTGAAATATTTTTGTAGGTATCCATGTATCATTTTACATAACTAAATTAACGTAATACATTAGAAGTCGTAATTAGCATATTTTATAAACTAGCTGTGCCCGCGACTTCGCCCGCGTAGAAAAGTGACTGGGCAGCAACCGCCAACCCGCGCCAACAAACATTCAGCAAGTTCAACGTGATTCTTTAAATTGCCATAACTTTTTTAATTATCAACCGATTGATATGAATTAAACACTAAATGTTAAGTGAAGCTTACCACAATATATCATTGATAAACCTCATCTAGATAGGATAAGACGTTTCTGAGATTAGCGTGCACAAACAAACATACAAACAGATAAAAATTCCAAAAATCATTGTTTTGGGTTCTATTGCGTTAATAAAGGTCTCCTATAACATCTTTTCTTATATATCTTCCATATACAGTCAGCGAGTCGTTACGTTTTTATAGATTATTCGAATTTTTCCTCATTCCTAAAATCATTTTGTTATATTTCAGCTGTATGACAATAGCGATCCCCTACTTTTCTCAACATTCTCTGCATCAAATACACAAACTCCCAGCAAAAAAAGACGACCAACGTCGAAACAGAACGAGCAAAGGAGACCTATTATAGCGCATCCAAAAAAAGAGAAAGAAGATGCCTCTTACAATTTTGTTCATAGGAATGGTGATTTGGATGAATGTGATCTCTACTGCCAGCTATTGGCTAAGAAATTAAGAAGGCTAGATGAACATCAGCGTGACGTCATCATGCATGACATAGACAATCTAATTTTTCGCGCCAAAATGGAATCAACTCAACTAAACTATACGACGTCTACATCACCTGTTCCGAGAAAAATAAGATCGCCCGTATTTATCGTAACCGCAACTAACGGACAGTTCGACCAAGAAAATACATCGTTTCAAGATCATAATGAAACTTAGAACCCCAAGAGCAATAAAATAATTTAAATGTACAATTATAGTATTAAAATAGTAATAAGAAGATATTTTGTGAAGCTTTTGTTTTTATTACCGCCTTTTTAGCTGACTAGACATTTACAAAGCAAAAATTTGCAATAAATAATAGAATAAGGTATGCATAATGGCGAAGTTGAGGAAGACCCAATATTATAGTCGATTTTAATTTATAAATTAAACACAGGTCAATAATATATTAATATTATATATTAAATATGCTATACCCATACAAATCAGCCGAAAAAAGTGTTCCACACAGCAGCGGCAGCACACATACATACAAGTCAAAACGATAGAAAAGAGATAAATGATAAAACCAACTAGAAAAAAAGAGATAGTGTAGTGCGTTAGTTGCGCGTAATGCGTTCACGGCAACCAATCACCTAAAGGTAAAACGCCTAATTAAGATGTTTTTGCGTCTTCAAAATTTTGCGCTAATAACATAATATCTATCTAATAATATAATATCATTGACATAGGCACATAGTTTCAAAGTTCAAACAAAGGTCAAAGACACTTTCCCATGTGCTAAACATATTTTAAAAAAGTACGCAACGGAATATTGAAACATAAAGTGATTAACTAGGTATATGAAAAGCCCGGGTGGGACGCAAGTATGGAATAAACTACACTACTAATATGAGCCCAAATGCTGTGAGAAGAGGTTTCGTTTATTAATATTATTGACAAAAAACACCCATTTGTAATTATTAATTATTATATTTGTCCTGCGATATCAAATTATAAAAAAATATGTTTTTCCCACGATTTAGTCGAAGAAAAGTTATGATGTCATGTGATTGTAAAATGTTAATGAGATCACGACAAAAAATTTTAAAGATTGAGATCTCAAGGGAAGCACCGTCAATAATATCTAGGAAAATACAGGTAGATAATATTATGCGCAAAATTACCAAATTAAGAAAAAATATACAGTTATTACATATAAATGGTATAAAATGATTGCAAAGTATGTACTTTATATGTATAAGACGCAATTAATTAGATTAAGGAATCGAAACTATGTCTGTTGTGAGTATTTTGTTATAATAATTTCAATTAAGTGTGTTTTTTATTTATGGTAACTATCAATTTCTGGACATTATCTTTGACACTTAAAAATGACATTGAATATGACATTTAAATCAGATGTTTCAGCAAAAATCAAAATAAAACAAAGCGATCTTAATTCATAACACAAAACTGTCTTAGAAATTAATATGAGTTTCTCATACAGTAAATTACATTTATATATTAATTTCGTATCATTATTATAGTAAATTTCATCATAAAGGACAATAACATGGCGACTTTAGTGAAGGAGAAACGTAATCAGGTATATTAAAATATGTTTACATGAATAAATTTAAAGAGTAGATCTCTTTAAATTTATTTGAAATGCGTAGTATCGATTAATTAAGTATGAATTATTATAGAATTATCATTTTTATTGACTAGCTTTAAAGGTGATCTTTTTTATCTCTATATTCATATAAAGATGTTTGAAAAGTGACGATTTTTCTAAATAACTAGTAGATGATTAATATATTCACACCAATAAATTAATTATTTAAGAAATGACCACAAATTATTTTTTAAATATTAAGCATTAGGCAATCAAAGGAAATATGAATTCCTGACAGATCCAAACAGAATACTTTTTTACATATTTATTACTTTTTTGGGTTGAAGTAGCTGAATCAGGGTATTTGTTAACATATTTACCTGCTTGTTTGCTCACTTCTCTATAAAATTAAAATTTGATTTTCAGAAAAAAAAGACTAAAGATAAAAGTAGGAGGACTGAACATCAAAATAATGAACCTATTGTAGAAATAAAGGATGAAAAAAGGGAAAATGTTGAAACTTCCATAAAAAGAGAATCAGTTGAAGAAAATATTACAATTAAGAGCAACATAGAAACACCAGAAACTTCCGGAACTGTGGACAATTTTTTCATAGATACCATAAGTACAGATAAAAAAACAGACAATTTAAAAGCCAATAATACTCAAATTAGTGATGAAAATTCTGTTCAAGAATATATTAAAGTAGCTAATACAATAGTTGAAATAAATACTCTAGGAGAAAGTAGTAAAATCAGTGTTAAAGATAATGTTTTATTAGATTTTAAATTACCTAAAGCTGACATAGATGCCAATGAAATAGGAAATACCTATATGGATTTAAATGAAAGACTGCAAAAGATTCAAATACCCTGCTTAGAAAGAACTGATCTTGACACATTGGAAGTTTCAAGGCCCGTTAAAGAAGATATAGCTACAGGAAATTCTGAAGACATAATGGTTCCATCAGCTCCATTACTTGATATCCCAAATATAAATTGTGTATCAGAAAACACCAATGCACACAAACCAATAACTAGTATGGTTAAGACGAAAATACCCTGTATGCCATTAGAACAAGCAATTAAGATTTTTGGAGGAACAGAGATGGAAGAAATTAGAGCTATGAGTGAAAGAGAAGAAGCTATGGTGGAATCTGGTCCTGTCAGTGGTCCGGAGCATCCATTGGTTGATTTATTGTCTACATTTAGGTAATGTTATAGCTAATCCATACTAATATTATAAATGCGAAAGTAACTGTCTGTCTGTTTGTCTTTCCATCACGCTAAAACTACAGAACCGATAAGAATGAAATTTGGTATATAGATATAGATTGGTATAAAGATAGCCTGGGGGAGGACATAGGCTACTTATTTTTTTTTAAATCAATCCCCAAAAGATTGCGCGAGGGGTTGACACTTTTTATAATTTTATTCTTTCACGGCCAAACCCCTGAACCTAATGTAATGAAATTTGGTACACAGATGGTCAAGAGCCTGAGATAAAACATAGGCTACTTTTTAACTGGAAAAAAGGGTTATCAGGAGGGAAGGGGGGGGGGGAAAGTTTATATGAAAGTCCATGCAGACGGAGTCGCAGGCTACAGCTAGTTTGAGATATTTATAATCTTCAAGGTTTTATTGAAAAATTTTTTTTCTAAATTACGTGTAACAAAGCGTTAACTATAGTTTAAAACTTTAAACGTTAACTATAGTTTAAAGAAGTAACAATTAAACTATAGTTTAATTGTTACTTCTTGAACTCAATGAACAATTTTGCTTCCTTTTAGATCCTCTCTTTCTGCCTTAGAGCGAGAAAGAATAACTGTAAATTGTGGATATTTGGAAGAAGAGAAGAGACGACAGTGTTTATGGAAAGTCGAAAAGAGAAGTATAAATATATCAGAGAAATGCCCCTGTGGTGCTAGAGTAGATCTGCGAGCCAATTATGAATATGCAGAATTATTAAAGGATCGGTTGCCAGCTGCTAAGTTGAGACTTGAAGGTCTTCTCCGTGATGTTAAGGAGTCGTATTGCTATCATCAACACGCTGCATTGTTAGCTCATTGTCAGGTTTGTATGAAGGTGTATGATTAATTACTAGATGGTTTTATATAAGGAAAACAAGCCCATGAAAGCTTAAAATAATATGGCTTTGTATTTTTAAAAGAATTAAATATCTTTTACTTCATTTTTTCTACGATGTTAAAATTTCGAACTTAGTTTTATTAAAATTATTACGTTGACCTTAGTTATACACATCAAGAAATAGCATCAATTTATTTTATTAAACATTTCTTAAAATCCCTCTAAAGCTTCAATATTATTTCTGGGGTATAGAAAGGAATCTTTAAACAATTTCAGATAGAAGAAATGATATCAGAAACGGTAAAGAGTAACAAAAACGAGATTCGCGAAGCGCTCTCTCTAATACTAGTGGCGTTGCGTGTGAGCGACGGCGCAGGCGCACTGCCGGACGCGCTGCAGCGCTGGGCCGCCATACTCACTGACGCTTTGATCGACCACCGCGATGTCAGGCAGCTGCTGTTTGTCATACATCACCTGTTTAGGTATGTAGCTCTATTCAATTTAAACAAAAGCACAACAATTTTTTAAGGCCCTCATCATTCATGCAAAAAAAATATAAGAAACAATAACAATGAAACAATTAAAATATTTAACTGCAAAATCCCAACTAATATTATAAATGCGAAAGTAAGTATTACATCATTTGTTTAGGTACGTAGCTCTATGTTTGTTGTCTATGGTTTAAAAGTGGTAGTTTTTAGTTCAAGCATTTTGGGGTCTATAGCCCTAGTTGTTATATTTACCATGACTTTGATCGACAATCGCGATGTCAGGCAGCTGCTGTTTATCATACATCATCTATTTAGGTACATAGCTCTATGTTTATTGTCTATGGTCCGTGAGTTTTAGTTTTATGTCTATGGTTCCTGGGGGATCTTACACCACTTCTCTTATTGACACTTGACCACCGTGATGTGAGGCAGCTACTGTTTGTCATATATCATCTATCTAGGTACATAGCTCTATGTTTATTGTCTATGGTCCGTTTGCCATGTCATCATCTGTTTAAGTATTTGGCTCTTTGTTTATAGTCTATATACGAGAGAAAGAGACAGAATGTAGTATCATTCTGTCTCTTTCTCTGTGTACGCGTTACCCTGATATGATTTCTTCAGTTACGTATACCTTTTTACAGGCAAAGTCGTTCCGTGCAATGGGCAGGGCGGGTGATGCGCATCCATGTTGGAGACACCAGCTCAGCGGCGACGTTGATTGCAGTACTTGATATATTGCTCTCAGGGCCCGGCTTAGAACACGCTACTGAATGTGCTGAGGGTTAGTATTTGTCTGAAATTTGACGGGAAATGTAATGAAACGAACGAATGAACGATTTTTTTGTACTTTACATGAAATAAAGAATTATTAAATACATTTTATTAACATGAGGGTCGCTTTAACCAATCAAAGTAACCATGATCTCCATAATATGTATGTGTGTGTGTGTGCGTGCGTGCGTGCGTGCGTGCGTACGCGTTTACGTGCGTTTGTGTATTATGTTGTTTTATGTTAATAGCGTGTTATTTTTATCATTTTCAAAATCCGCCAATTCTGTATTATAATAAAATTTAATTATAAATATTTTCAGAACAGGACACGTGGGAAGAAGTGGATATAAAAGGCGAGGGTGGGGCGGTGGGGGACGGACGACTCCGAGAAAGGGATCTAGTGCTTTTACTGAATAGCTTACCTCTCGCTGACCTAGTGGCGAGACTAGCACTTATGAGAACGGTATGTACAATTATATTATGTTTAATAGATATGTCGCAGGCGGATTGCATAATCCGCTGTATTACATTACGGCTAGCCGTTTTACAAAACAGGGCCGTTTTGCAAAGCGGCGGTTCAACGTTTAGCCGTATTGTCAGAAGAAAACTTGAACAAAAGAACTTGATTACTCAGCTTTATTTTGATTAAATTAGGCTAGGTTAGGTTAGTTTTGTATCATTATAAAAAAAAAACTTGAATACTCAACTTCATTTTTATTAAAGATGAGTAAATAAGTTTTTTTTATAATGATAAATAACTAACCTAATATATTAAAAAACTAACATATGGCGACGAATACATTTAGGCGGTTTTTTACTTGTCCGCGTTCAATACGGCTAATCGTTGAACCGCCGCTTTGCAAAACGGCTAGCCGTAATGTAATACAGCGGATTATACAATCCGCCTGCGACAGATATACTATAAACAAATTAACCGAAAAAACGTGTTCCGCATAGCAGCGGCAGCACACATACATAGTGTTCTTTTATTTTACACTACAAATCCAAACGTTATAAAAGAGATAAATTATAATACCAACGTGTGTGTGTCATAGTCTATAAGAACGTGCTTTTTACACTTACATATGCACAGTTTTGGCTTCACTCACGGCTCACGGATTATTGCGGGACTATCAGTCTATCTATCTTAATATAAACAAATTTCGTGTCACAAAGTTTGTCCTCAATGGACTCCTAAACCTTCTTAAACCACTTAACCGATTATAATAAAATTCGCACACCATGTGCAGTTCGATCCAACTTGAGAGATAGGATAGCTTAGATCCCGGTATTGCCAGCTAGCCAGAACGGCTAGTACTAACATAATAAAGAAGTAAAGTTTGTGTGTTTGTTAAATTGTAAAGTGCGATTTAAAAAATTCTTTCACCAATAGTACTACATTATTGCTGACGTGTCATAGGCTTTATTAAAAAGGATTATTAACATTATGTCCGATGAATTGGGTCCGCTAGTGTGTTATACGTGTATGTATATATCGTTGATAGGATATAAGTGGTAGCTGGTGGGGCGACCGGTCGGGCGGGCACGGCGCGCGCAAGGCGGGCTGCGGCGCGCGCGCGCTGCTGCGCGTGCTGGCCCGCGGACCGCGCCGCCACCCGCGCTACTCGCGGCTCACGGACCTGCTGCGGACTGTCGCTGAAGCCACCTTACGAGCTCTGGCTGCGCTGCACTTGCAGTCTCGGTGAGTGTCTATGGTCCTCGAAAAAGTATGTTACTAGGCAAATAAAATATGGTCCTCTAAATAAGGATGTGACTAGGCAATATGACGTCATCAATGTGTTAGAAACTACTAGACTACACCCTAGGGTGTAGTAGTATGTAAGAGCGCATCCGCGCTACACCCCAAAAAAAGTATAAAACTATGACGTCATATATATCCCATATGACGTCATAATCACAATTATGGGTTAAATAAGTGTGTTTTATTTAAGGATATCGACTATCGTATTTTAAATTTAGATGGTTGTCTACTGAGATTTTTAAACGACAACTTGCGGCTACAAAAATAGAAAGTGGTTCATGACGTCATCGATGTGTTAGATAAGTGTGTTTTTAAGGATATAGTATATTTTAAATAAATATTTAGTAAGTGCGCACCTTGAATTGAGGCCACCTTACGTACACTAACTGCTTTAGACTTGCAGTCTACATCTAATTGGGTTTGGAAAGCCTACCCTTAGCAAAAAGCTTTTGAATGGGAAATATGACGTCACCAATGCAGTTGTGTGTAAGAAAAATGTGTTTAATATAGGGATATCGTATATTGAATTACTTAGTAGTAAGTGTCAATTTTTATAGCTTGGCGAAATCTTTAAGAAAACGCCATCTTTCCCAAAAAGGGTTGCAATACACTTTACTAAATGGCGCTGTTTTAAATTAATGACGTATTATTATAATAAAATTCGTTATATCTTCACAGAGATTCATACAACGAAGACCTACAAGACACAATACAATCGGAACTAGAGGCGTGCTTCGCAGCCGGTACGGTCGTTATGGGGGAACAGCTGGACAGACTTCCAGCCACGTTGCTCTCCGAAGATACGGCTAAGGAATACTGTTCTGTTCTAGAGAATTTACATGGTAAGTCCGAGTTAATTGATTTTTAGAGTTTTAAGACTCAATCCGTTCGTCTGTCTGTCTGTTTGTCTGTTAGGCTGTTTCTTATGAACTGTGATAGTCAGAACAGAATCTAATAATTATTAGGTGGCTTTCTTTTGGTTGTTTTGGTTTGATATTGATAACGGTAAACGATAGACTATTTTTTTAGATTTAAACTATTTATAATTTTACGCTTTCACGGCCAAACCGCTGAACCGATTGTAATGAAATTTGGTACACAGATGGTCTAGGCTAACTAGGCTCTAGCTCTAAACATATACTTTTTAACTGAAAAAAGGGTTATAAGGGGGGAAGGGGGGGGGGAAAGTCCAAGCGGACGGTGTCGCGGGCAACAGCTAGTTGTTATATATAATATAAAGAGTAAAAGGAGTATATGTAGGGTACAAGGTTGCAGATGGGGGTACAGTGTGGAAGAAATCGCGTCGATATACATATAGTTGCTCCTGTACATTAAAAAAACATAAAACGTATTAAGTCACTATAGACATGATTATTAAAATATTTATGTTAGAGAATCATCAATATCAAGTTAATCATCAATATTCTATGTTGCATTGCTAACAATCAGTGCGCACAACTCGCACAGGCGCCGCTCCCGGACGCGCTACTGACAGTTTACAACTCATCACATTCGGCATAACTTAACATTGATGTTTGTGGTTATAAAGCACTAACTATTGCTCGCGACTTCGTCCCCGTTGATTTGTTTTACCATTATTTCTTCGCTCCTATTAGTCGCAGCGTGATGTTATGTTGCCTAAAGCCTTCCTCGATAAATTGTCTATACAATAAAAAAAGAATTTTTCAATTCGAACCAGTACTTCCTGAGATTAGCGCGTTCAAACAAACAAACAAACAAACTCTTCAGCTTTATATATTAGTAAGTATAGATAGATTATCTATGACGATTAATATTGCCATACTAATTAATCAAACACACTACAATAGTCGTGTAATTTTATATTCTCTAAGATTTACTTATGTTTTCAGATAAATCCGCCATAAAAATAGAAAGTTTAAACGTGGAGTTACCGCAAATGGCATGCGACGTGCGCGTACGCATCCTGACGCAAGCGGCCGTAGATCGGGAGCTGGACCACGAGCTGGCCCGACACGTGCTTGACTTTTTGTTCCGAGTTAGTGTTTATGTGTTTTTTTATTAATTTACTTTTTATTATCTATAAAGAAGTAAAATTTGTGTATTTGTTAAATTGTTATTGAACCGATTTAAAAAATTCTTTTACCAATAGAAAGCCATATTATTGCTGAGTGTCATAGGCTATAAAAAACCGAAAAGTTCAATTAACATTATGCCCAACAGTGGGCACGGGTCAGCTAGTATGATATAAATATTTGGAGAATCGTTTAAAATTTTTATTTATTTATATGACTTCAAAAACATTTTTTTTTCACAGACGGGTATAGTTCACAAAGCATCGAATATCAAATGCGGATGTGTTGAATCGTCTCGCACACAGCTAGCGAGATTGTTGGACGTACATCCGTATCTACATACAATCATTTTTCATACGTTCGCTGAAGTCACCCAAGGTTAGGCCAATTATTATTTATTAGTAAATAAAAAATAGATATAATCCTACTATCCTAATATAATAAATGTGAACGTTTGTGAGAATGTATGTATGGGTGTATGTTTGTTATTCTTTCACGCATTAACGGCTGAACCGATTTAGTTGAAATTTGGTAGGTAGGTGATAAGTATATAAGTTAGTTTTAACACATAGGATATACAGGAATTCCGGTATTGTACCGGGAACGGGAATGAGGCGGGCAAAGCCGCGGGGCTCAGCTCGTATTTTATGTGTAACATTTTTCTAAATAACCTATGTTTGCACAAATTGTCTCTAGGCCAGTATTTTTCTGTCTCTGGGTCGCATGTGAATATAAAAGGCAAAGGCTTCTTGCATAGTGTATTGTTCAAGGAATTTATCTATATCCGAACAAGTTAAACTTATTCAATTATTTGTTTGAACGTGAAAGGGGGGAGAGGGGGGTAACTTTTGTTTTTAGTTATCTTATGTTATTCATTTGTTTTTTTATATCAGATTGCATTTGGCTTAAGCATTAACCAGCTATTTTATTATAGACTCTACAGTTCAATATTAAAGTAGGTGGTTAAACAGACGTTGTAAGAGGCTAGCTCTAGCCCCTAAATAAAACTCCCTTTAAAATATTATAATATACATTTATAGGTCTGTCAAAGGAAAGCGATAGTATGTATCGATCTTTGTTATTCGTGTTTAATTTTCTTAGTCAGAGCTGTTCAAATAAGATAGAGCCAGTGAAAATAACTAAATCCAATGAGGGTAAAAAACGGAGTCAAAAAAATTAACTGAACTCAAAAAATTTTAATTGGAACTGGAGGAGATTAAACAAGACATCTTATAATATTTTCTCTGCAAATTTTTTTAAACAAAACAATCCGAGGGCCGTATGTGGTTTGAACAGCTCTAACTTACATGTTATCAAAAGTATTAAGTTTAAGGTTAAAGATAATTTAAGTATAAGAAATCAATTATTAGGTGAAGCAGATTCTTCGTTGATACAATATCTGTGCCCGTCAAAATGGCGGCCGACGGCGGGTGAGATTCGCGCCGTTTTGGACGACTGGCTCCACAAATGTCCTCAGCTCTTGCAACATTTGCTCTTATCTATGGAGTATACACCACCTGGGTATGTATTATTCAATAATATTTAGGTTTTTTTGTCGTTCATAATTGAATTAGCTGCTTCTTTTCTGACTTGAAAAGTTTTGATGACACGCTTTCTGGATCTACGCAACTTCTTTCTTCGAGCTTCGAATTCAGCTTCGAGTTATGTGTTAAGTAACACTTTCGGTCATTTTTTGTATTATAAACGTAATTAGACATAACAAATTTGGCTATTTTTGTCAAGTTATGAAAGTGAAATATGATTTCATATATGTAGTTGAAATCGTTGAATATAATTACGAAGTTCCTTATATTTTTATAACTATTTTTTTTTATAAATAAATTGTAATGGTTGAGTTGTTGTATAATTGAAATTGTATCTTTTATTTTAAAAGAGCAACTTTCAGTATCTCTTGCCGGTTCTTCTCTGAAACTGCCTTCCCAACCGGTGGTGAATGTTTTTTGTCGATTCAAAAGTGTTACTATATGTAGCCTAGTTGAATAAAGATATGTTTTACTTTGGCTTTGATTTTTTTTTTAATTTTTTGTTGTAGTGGTGTATGTTTAGAAAGCCAACTGTTTATTGGTTGGTGGGTGTACAACTATGTCCCCGAAGCCCCGGAGTGGGCGTGGGACTTGATGCGCAAACTGCGGCTACATAGATCACATTGGGCCATGCCATTAGAGGCCCAGGCGCTGGAAATCCCCCCAGAAACATTGCTGGGGTCCATGTACGCTGTACTAGCTACGGATTGGGGCCATTGCTTACCTTTGGTAAGATTTTACTGTATACTAGCGACCCGACCCGGCTTTCCTCGCATATATTATGATGTAGCTGTCTTTTGAGTTGGATGTAACTGCACACGTTGTGCAAATTTAATCAAATTTGGTTCAGTAGCGTATGAGTCAATCGCGGACAAATAATGTGACACGTAATTTTTAACCAGTCAAAAACATAATTGTGAAATGAGAACCAAGTTCAATATTATGATAAACGCTGTGGCTGTTGACTTCAACAATAAAAGAAGTGAGATCTAAATGAGTGCCAAGTTCAATGGTCAGTCCTGAAATTTATTTGTCAGGAACAGAATAACGTATCATATCTTCTTATGACGTAAGATAATGTATTGTATGTAGCCTTAGGTCTGTCTTGGCTAGTTTTTAGAAACCTATCAATGAATTATGTATTATATTCGATCGCTAGTTTCTACCAACAATCCAAGTTTTCGAAATTATAAAATAAGAATCGACAATAGTTGTAGGCTTAGAACTTGCGAAGCCTATAATTCATATATGAAAACTAGCCAAGACCTATTTAAATTTAGGTTTTGAGGCCTATTTAAATTTACGTTTGTGAGGCTTATTAAATTTTCGTTTGTGAGACCTATTTAAAGTTCGTGATGCCTATTTAAATTTACGTTTCTAAGGCCTATTTAAATATACGTTTAAATTTACGTTCGTGAGGCCTATTTAACTTTACGTTCGTGAGGCCTATTTAAATTTACGTTCGTGAGGCCTATGTAATTTACGTTTGTGAGGCCTGCTTTAATTTACATTCGTGAGGCCTATTTACATTTACGTTCGTGAGGCCTAATTAAATTTACATTCGTGAGGCCTATTTTTCTTAGGCTACAATATATTAAGATTAAATTATATTTATTAGACCCCGTTGTAGGTATGTGGTCCGGGCGCAGAAGCGTTGTATTCCCTAGCAGTATCGCGGGCGGCGGACGCTGTCCACTGCTTGGCGAGGCTCGTCACGGTGCTGGCCAGCTCGCCCGAATCCATTGCTCTTACTCCACGGTAACTATTCCATTAGTCATTTATATATATATGTAATAATAATAACTCTTTATTGTACACACAAGAAGAAATAACATAACAAGCAGCAAGAGAAAGAAAAAAATAGTATAAAAGACGATCTTATCACTACAGTGATCTCTCCCAGACAACCTGAGACCCAGAAAAAGCTGATAAGAGAAAAAGGTGGTGTAAAATAAAAGAGAGATAATGATAAATTTACACATACATGAACACATAAAAATACAAATACAGATATACATGTATTTATATATAAATACATACAGATACACATGCATGGATAATCAAAGGATGTATATAGTCTTAATCATTAATCTAAACCATATCCCCAACGATCAGTCTAGGGCATACGACTTAATAATTTATAAATTTTATACTAACCAAATAAATTAATTTAAATCTGCCTATTTGCAGGTTAAACCACTGTTAAATTTTGTAACTGTTACTGGACAATGCTATGCACTCCAGAATTGTTGTATATATCAGATGCGGTGCTATGTTATCTTATCTCGTCATTGTATGGATATATATAATGTGGTTGTGCTCATAATAAAATAAATAAAGAAATAATTCTTTTGACCAGCAATGGATAGCCGACCGCTTACGGTTTTTTTAAGTACATTGCTGTGTTTTCAATTTTCAATTTTATTGGCTTGATGAAGATAAATAACATTGATAGATGTAACGACCGCTACAAATGCGCCAAGCTCTGAATCTGAAGTTCGAGTTTTAGCATATAATATAGAACATCTCGACATCGAACCATTGAGGCCTTTGGTTTAGAGGAAGGTTATATTCTCCTTCCTCCCTCAACAGTTATAAATTATACGTTTAAACAAATTGAATACTGGTTCATTACTTATTATTATGTTTTAGGTTAGGAGAAGCGATAACAGCGATATTGAACTGGACTCCGAATTTGATGCAGCGCGCGCTCGGCCGCGGCGCTGCCGGCGCTGACCTGCTGCTGCGCTCTGTCGTGCAGCAGGTTGCTGAGATACAGTGAGTACACACACAAACACAGACACAAACACACTCATATACGGACATGTATTCCTATTTCTACTCTAGGATATCTTTCGGTGAGAAATCTATCTTTGTAGCTACCACCCATTGTTGTAATTATTCATAGTGTCTCAATAAAAAGTATGTAGATATCTTTAATTTCTCAAGACTCACTTTCAACGACATAAATATTTAAACGTCAACGTCCTCTCTTCTAGTCAAATGAGACAATTGAAATTTATAGTATACAGTGTGTTACAAAAAATGTGTTGGATCCTGAAGGGTAACATGCTCTATCCAAATACCTTATCGAATAAAATAAAATAAAAAAACTATATCTAAAAATAACAATGCAATAAAGTTTTAAAGATTACAAAATTTGTGAAAAATTTACAAAAATTCAAGGAAACTCGCAAATGCTGGCAACTCTCGCACGGTTCGTAAACGCTATGGACACTATAGCTGGCAGAGCACGTGAACGGGGGATGGTGTTGCCTTGTAATTTGCAATTTTGTAGCACACTGTATATTTATGTGTATCCTTTGTTATTCAATGCATAACTCATCATTGCAAATGGTATATTGGTATGTACTCGTATATGTATAAAAGGTAGTTACTCGGTATGGTTGCAGACACCCGGGTTACCGATCAGCGGTGATGGGCGCGTGGGCGGGGGCCCTGTGGGCGCGCGGGGCCCGGGGCCTCGCTGCGCTAGACGCAGCAGTGCGGGCCGCGAAAGTCTGGCCTGCGTTACACGCGCACGTGGCTACACAGGTGCGTACTTGTTTTTTTTTTTAACATAAGGGCAAACGAGCAAGCGAGCCACCTGATGGGGCGTGGCCATCGTCGCCCAGCAACACTCGCGGATCTTGACAGCTCTGGAGTGGGTTGCCGGCCTTTTAAAACATACGTTCTAAACATAGTTCTTTATTTATTTATTTTACACCTTTTAAAAACATAACACATTATTAATTCTATACATAAGTATACATTGTGATAACTAGAGGCCTTATCACTCAAGAGTAATCTCTTCCGGGCAACCAAGTCCGGACAATCAATATATAAGTACCTTACACATCATAATAAAAATATAATTTAACATGCTATGGAGTAGTATAAGATACACATATCCATACATAAACATAAATACATATATTATATTTGGTAAAAAAATTGTTCATGTATAAATAGGCAAGCTTATTGATAACTATCAACCTCTGTCAAAGTAAAAAACTCTGTCAAAAGTATCAAATAATCATTTTTTAATGAAAAAATTCTTAAAGAATTAAATAATTAAACAAAGTATTTTTCTTGTCTGTCCCTTTGTATGCATTAAATCTTTAAAACTACGCAACCATGCAACTTTCATGCGTTTTTTATCAGATAGAGAGGGGTAATGTTCATAGTCCATAATTTATATAAGAACATAGTATATGTAGAATACTACTTCTAATAATAATTTTTATTCTATACCCAGGATATAAAGAAGGCTACAGAAGACATTCTCAAGCACGCATCCACCGCCCCCCTCCTCTGTGAGGCCGTCCTGCACGCGGCGCTCAACGTGGAGATATCTACTGGGCTTAATGCGAGACTGTTGCATCTACTTAGTGTGCAGAGGAACTCGAAACAGAGGATACACGTGGATAATGCTCTGAAGGTAAGAGGAGAAAGAGAGATAGAGAGGGAATGAGTGAGTGAGATACGCAAGGATAGTACCTATTTCATGAACAGAGGATATCCAAGCTAAGGATACACTCTGAACGTAAGAGGAGAAAGAGAGACAGAGAGAGAATGAGTGAGTGAGATACGCAAGTATAATGTATCTACTTCATGAACAGAGGATATCCAAGCTAAGGATACACGCTCTCTGTAGGTGAGAGATATAGAAGAAAGAGAAAGAGAATGAGTGAGTGAGTGAGATGTAATATGTTTTATAGTTAGACCAGGATAATGTGTCTACTTAATGTACAGAGTTTCTCATCAAGGTCGATCAATCGTCAATGTAGAAGTAAGAGAGAGAATGAGTGAGTGAGATGTAATAGTTAGTTTTATAGTTACTTACTTCAAGAATAAAGCTTGTACTCCAATTCTATATAAAGTAGGCATTCAATGTATTTAAGGACTTATTTTGCAAGAAAGAAACATTTAATCCAAAGCACATACAATAAAACAATACACAAGACAAACACATACACACAGCTACGAAAACCGATTTTATTAACCCTCAAACGGACCCGTGCCCACTTTGATGGGCATAATGTTAACGATTCTTTTTTTAAGGATCTGACTGAGATGACTCAGCAATAATGTGGCTTTCTATTAGTAAAAGAATTTTTAAAATCGGTTCAGTAGATACCAAGATTACCCTTACAATTTGACAAACACACAAACTTTACTTCTTTAAATATTAGTATAGATAACTTCTTCAGTTATCATTATCAAGTTATTTATTTGGCATTTGGTATCAAACTCACAGCAAGCTGGCAGCACTGTGACATCGGAAGAGCTGGTAATTCATAGAACTGCTTCGGCGGTGCTAATGTCCCCTCTTCCGCACCCCGCGCACCTGTTGTTGTGGAGATTGCTCCTACATTTGTACTTGCAACGATCCCCTGGAGATAGGTGAGTCGTGTTTATAAGACGCGTTATTTATGTTTAGCGCTGGACGAGAATAGCTGCGCATCGGTAGAATCGCGCTCGTAATTGATGTATTGGTGCTCAAAGACACCACGACTGGGACAACCAATCAACGCTCGCGCACCCGACGATCAACACCTCGATACCTTATTTTTGACTTCTGCGCAGGTTTCGTTCAGCGCTAAAGATTCGTGACGCGACCTATAACTATTTATTTATTTGTAATAATTAACTGTTACTTACGAATTAACAGCGTTTTCCAATTACAGAGCATAGTGCGACATTTCAATCAATGTCAATCTAAGAAAAACATTTGTTATGTGATTGCACGCACCAAGCGAAAGCACTACGCAGTACTTTTGATAGTGCTCGATATATGAAGATAGAAAGATGTAGTTGAACGTTAAGCATAATGCCGTATTATGCGCTCTTATGACTAAACTAACTAACAATTTATCACACTAATTGTCAAAGTTAATAGACTTGAGGCGTGCTTAAATTTGATTTACGTATGAGTATTTGGCTTTAAGTATAATCCATATTTCCATACTAATATTATAAATGCGAAAGTAACTGTGTCTGTCTGCCTTTTCATCATGCTAAAACTACTGAATCGATTAGAACGAAATTTTGTGCAAAGATAGTCTGGAACCTGGGGAAGGACATAGGTTACTTTTTTTTTTTAAATCAACACCCAAAAGGTTGAGCGAGGGGTTGAAACTTTTTATATTTTTACGCTTTCACGGCCAAACCGTTGAACCGATTGTAATGAAATTTGGTACACAGATGATCTAGAGCTTGCGATAAAACATAGGCTACTTTTTAACTGGAAAAAGGGTTATAAAGGGGGAAAGGGGGGGTTAAAGTTTATATGAAAGTCCACGCGGTCGGAGTCGCGGGCAACAGCTTCATATATTCAGCTATCATATAATGATTTTCAGTAATGAATCAAGCCCACCAGTGGGCCCACTATTCTTCAGCGGTCTCGTCAAAACGCGAACTCTCGCGCAACTAAAGAGACGTCTGCAAGAAGCAATATCGTACCACCACAACGAAATCGATAAACTCAATCGAGAACAGACAATCGATTCGCCAGATACATCGACTCGATTGATCGAAAGAAGTCCCACTTCTGATGGTTTATTCGAAGAATTATCGATTCGGGATATGGTTGAGTCGATTGATGAGGCGAGTGATGGTGTTGAGGAGATGGAAAATGTTGATGTTCAAGGTGTGGTGAAGGGTACTTCTGATGATGATAAAACGCATTTGCTGGCTTTCCACACTGGCGCTGAAAGGTTAGTGGCTTTTTAGTAAGTAGTATGAATAGTTCTTACTAATGTAAATTAATAATAATAAATAGTTATAGCTAAAAATTTAGATGTGTTTATATTGGACAGAAAGAAAAAGCATTTATTACATAGAGTATTCATTAAAACAATACACAGAGAAAGACACAATTTTGCTCAGCATGTTGGTGCTCCAAGTTTGGTTTTTACAGTTGGGTAGCTCCAATGGTGATTTTTAATTATTTAAGGTTACTCCGGGAGTACAGTCGCTGGCTAGATGAAGGGGAGAAAACGCGAGCGTGGCCGCACAATGCTGACATCTCTAGATTTATACCTGAACAGGCAAGTTCAATATGAATTTGGGTTATTTAAATTTAAATAAAAAAATTGCATTACAAATTTTTTTTTTTCATTTCAAAGACACGTCTTTTATTATTTTGCCTAGGAACTGTTCATAATTCCTAGACGTTATATAAAATACCGGATTATATAGATGGCTGGTAACATTATTAAAAGTTCCCGTTCACATTGGACTGTACCACCGTCCCGAAGAAAACCACCTATGCGATGGACGGACCAGATATAAAGAGGTGGTCTCATAAACAAAATACTCCAAAAGAATAGCGGTCAGAGAGGAATATCGGCGCATTTTTTAAGAGGCCACGTCTGTCCAGTGCCAAAAAACAAGTCTTAACGTTGCGATTAACGCAACCAGTTACTAAATGTATCATAAAAATATATATCACAAAGAAAGTATATTTCAGGCTCTATCAGCGGCGTGGTCAGCCTCAGTGTCATACACGAAGCAAGAAACTAGTGAGGCTCCTGTCTCTCCTCCGCGCTCTTCCTACCACGAGATGGCGCTCGAAGCTATTCGCAGCATTAATACCAATTTTAATTACGACAGCCTAAGGTTTGGGAAATCTCATTTTTATATTAATACTAGCTGTGCCCGCGACTTCGCCCG